>JAYMTP010006395.1:0-12131 GCA_036897365.1 Geranium brycei | reverse complement strand
CAGTAAATAATGATAATGCAAATGAAGCAGCAAATTCTTGTAGTATTCGCCAGAAGCGTAAGAGGCATATATGAGTAAAATATACTGTTACTCATAAATAAAAGAATAAGGCAAATAGATAAATAGTTCCTGAAAAACTACTAGTTCTTGAAGAACTAGCGATTCAAAGAAAAATTATTGATTTTTGAAGAACCATTGGATTATAAAGAACCATCAATTCATGAAAGGTCATCGGTTGAAGTTCACCATTCGGTTCTTGTGGAGCAATTGGTTCCCGTAGAACACAAAGTATTTGGCCCCATAAATCAAACACCAGAAGATGTTCAACTAGTCAAATACAAATGGTTATTCACGAATAAACGAACTGAAAAAATCGATCGATATAATGAAAGGCTTGCAGCCTAAGATATTTCTCAACGACCTGATATCGATTTGATGAAACACTTTTATTTGTAATTATTGTGATCATTTCAGATAATTATTAGTTTAAAAGTTCCCGAAGAACTACATATGTATCTGATGAACATATTCAGTACTTATTTGTACGATACACTTATACCGACATTTATATGAGACTCCCGAAAGGAGTTATATTGCCTGAAACAATGAGAAAAAGTAATTATATATTATCTTGTACATTGTATGTCGATATGGACTCACTTGAGACTCCTAAAGATATTCGGAATAATGCAGAATATTGAAAATGAGAAATTTGATATGAAAGTCTCAAGAAAATTTCTCGGCCTGCAGACTGAGTATATTTTTAATGAAAATATAACTCAGAAACTCATGAAGCGTTTCTATATGAATAATGCTCATTCCCACTCCAGAAGAGTTATGAGACTAATATCAAGAAAGTACTTTCCAAAGTGAAAATTCTACAAATTTATTCACTAAGATTTGACATCTATCGAGAAACTTATGTAAGAAATCAGTTCGACTATGCAAGCAAAGTAAAGGTTTTTAACAAGACAGCATTATGCACGTCCAACATCACCTGAATTACTTCTTTACTCGATTTCTATCCCTTCGGATTTTTCCTTGTGAAGTTAAATGTAATGTTTATGAATAGGTGGTGTCCAAGGGGGAGTGTTATAAATTACGTGTAAAGCTTTGGTAACCACCACCATTCATGCCACACATGGCAAGCATGCAAATGGCCAACCATTGTAACTTAGCAGTGAAGCATTTTGATATGCCGGCCAAGCCATGCTTATAAATAGGCATTTTTGTAAAGAATACATGCAGAATGAAAAATAGAGAGTTGCTCAAGTAATTTTACTTCTCCCCGTTTATGTGTACATATTATATTACATTTATTATTAATGTTCGCTAGGAATGAGATAAATAGTAACACTCTCAGTTACTTGAAGAATTAAGAGGCAGATATGAGTAAAATATATTGTTACTCATAAATAAAAGAACCAGACGAATAGATAAATAATTCTAATTGAACTACTAGTTACTTGAAGAACTACTGATTCAAAGAAAAATTATTGATTCCTGAAGAACCATTGGATTATAAAGAACTGTCAATTCCTGAAAGGTTATCGGTTCAAGTTCAACGTTCGGTTTTTGTAAAACAATTGGTTCCTGTAGAACACCAAGTATTTGACCCCATAAATCAAACATCAGAAGATGTTCAACCAGTTGAATACAAATGGTTATTCGCGAATAAACAAACTGAAAGATCGATCGATATAATGTAAGGCTTGCAGCCTAAGATATTTCTCAACGACTTGAAGTCGTTTTGATAAAACTCTTTTATCTGTAATCATCATTTCAGATACTTATTAGTTTAAGAGTTCCCGAAGAACTAGATATGTATCTGATGAACGTATTCGATACTTATTTATACGATACACTTGTACCGACATTTATATGAGACTTCCGGAAAGATTTATATTGCCTAAAGCAATGAGAAAGGAAAATAATGAATTTTTTATATATATTATATGTCAATATGGACTTAGCTCAGACTCCTGAAGAGATCCGAAATACTACAGAATATTGGAAATGAGAAATTTGACATGAAAGTCTCGAGAAAAATAATATATTGTCTCGGCCTGCAGACCGAGTATAATTCTGATGAAAATATAACTCAGAAACACTTGAAGTGTTTCTACATGAATAATACTCATTCACTCGTTCAAAGACCAGTCATGACAGTCGCAGTAAATGTGCTAGCCATATTGAGTTCAGAGCCGACTAGAAGACATTGAAACAATATCAATTTGCAGTTGCAGAATATATTTTAGATCCCCGTAACCTCGCTCACAAACAAAGTACGTAATTAAATGTAATGAGACAACAATATCCTGACGCTCTACATAACAGACTTTGGTTGTGACATTCTCCAATCATTCAGAAAGTTTGCACTACATGCTTAAACTCCAAAAGAGTCATGAGATTGATATCAAGAAAGTACTTTCTAAAGTGAAAATCCTGCAGATTTATTCACTAATACTCGACATCTACTAAGACATGTATGTAAGACATCAGCTCGACTATGCAAACAAAGCAAAGTAACATTGATAGGTATCAGGGGAAGCATCAATCAAGTGGAGCATCGATCAGGAGGAGCAACAATCAGGGGGAGCATTTATAAGTAAGAGCAACGATCAACAATTAGGGGAGCTAGGATTATAAAGTTGAACACACTTCGGACAAATGTGCGATGCACTCTTTTTTCCTTATTCAGGTTTTGTCCCACTAGGCTTTCCTGAAAAAGATTTTTAACAGACAGCATTATGCACGTTCAACATGACCTGAATTACTTATTTACTTGGTTTTTATCCCATCGGGTTTTTTCTTGTAAAGTCAATTATAATTATTTTGAATAAGTGGTGTCTAAGGGAGAGTGTTGTAACTTATTATGATGGACCCCACCTATAGCTTTTTTTATCTATGAAGCAAGACTTCCTTGCTTGAGAAGAATAGGAGTCGGTGATGCTTGGTCTGTAAATAGGACCTGCACTTCACAATTGTGGTGAGATGCACACAACATAATAAAGAGAACTCTCTCCGTTGCTTCTCCATTAATTATTGTTCTGTTCCGTGTTAAGGTCAGTGTGTTTGCTAAGTCTCATCTCTCTGCCTCCTTTACTACATGCAATCTCTCTGTCTCATTTACTACTTGCAAAGGCTCCTTTCTTGAATCTCATCTCTCCGTCTCTTTTATTTCCTTTTCTTGATATATAATATTTACAACACTTTTGACTATATCTATCAATTGTTAATTAAATTCAATTGCAATCATATTTTTAAAAAAATCTCCAAGAATAAATTATAAAATTCATTTGACAATGGAATAAATCATAATGAAGTTGTATCTTTTTAACAACCACATATAATTTAGAATAAACGAATTTCATATCTCACAAAATTCATAACAATGATATATGTGTTGGTTTCGCTGGATCTGGACGCATCGACTCCTTCTTCAGCGTCCTATGATGGTAGAGGCTAATCTTCCATCCCTAAATTTGCATTGGGTTATTTCTTGTGTTTATATGGTTCTAATGACGATGATGTTTGATAACTAATAGTAGATAGATGAGATTAAATGAAATTCAAATCTTATTTATTATAAGTCTTAGATAAATATTGCATATTCATTATAGATTCACAGGGGAATTTGGATCTAAGTTGATAGGGATGGCAAAAATATCCGTACCCGCGGGGATCCGGTGGCCCCGACCCATTTGGGTTCAGGGCGGGGCAACAATTTCGGGGAACGGGGCAACAAATTGGGGATTTGATCGGGTCGGGGTCGGGGATTGGGTGAACAATCCCCGGCCCGGTCCGACCCAATATGTATTTAAAAATATTAAAATATATTATAGAAAATAGGAATCATGTATGCTTGTTTATTGGAGTTGTTTTCACTTATGAATATTAGCACCTTGTTGGTTGGAGTTGTTTTGCATATTTTTCATGATTATTAATGCTTAAAATTTTGTTATTTTTAGCAACTCTATTTTCTTTTGTATATAAGATTTTGTAATCATGGTTTAGATTGTTATGATTGAGGTTTTTCTACAAGTAATTTTTTACAATTTTGAGTTATGTTCCCATGTCAAAAATTACAATCAATTCGGGGAAATTTTGGGGATTAGGGATTCCCCGTCCCCGTTGGGGCGGGTTTCGGGGCCAGGAAATGGGTAAAAATCGAGGAATGGGGCGGGGATGGGGCAAGGTGCTTGAAGTCGAGACGGGGATGGAATCATAAAATCCGCCCCGAACCCGCCTCATTGTCATAAAAAGACAAAAAAAGAAGGGAAAAAAGAAAGATAAAAAGGGGGAGGTTGAGGGTAAGGGTAGTGTAAGAATATTTTTTATAAAAAAGTGAATCTCACATGCAAATCATGTGATGGAAGAGATATTTTTTGTCAATATGGGTTAGTTTTGTATAACAGTGCAAGTTACAAAAGATGAAGGTAAGCACGTGTTGAGTTTTAAACAAAATGTAGTTATGTGTTTGTGACCCATACTTGAGGGATACCATTTGTGATTTGCCCTTTTATCTTTGTACCATTATAACTCCAGTAAAAAAGTATAAGATACAAAGTGTAGGAGGAGCAAATTAGACCCGAACTCAGGCCACCTCCCAACATCATAGTCTCGAAAACACGGGCTCAACCTATGAATTTTTGGATTAGGTTTGGGTTGAATTATATGGAAACCGATTTATCTAGTACAAATCACAAATTGTGATATTCTCAACCCAATTTAACCTAGTGAACCCAACATGATTCCTATTAATTAAAAAAACTAGTATTAGCTAGCTGGTACGCCTAAAACGTGATACGCAAAAAATATCCGGGTCGAATATCGGACTCCCGACAATGTACTGGTCACAAGTATCACATGGAAGTGAATTACGACCCCGAGTTTATCGAACTCAAAGGACAATACAGCTATTTAATTTTAAATACTCGAATCTAATTTAATGGCTAATCTTAGGTGGTCGATAGTTTGATGGAAAGCGGAGAAACATAGAATATGCGAGATTAACATAATTAAAAGGGAAACAATTAATCAAACATAGTTTTCGAGACAATGAATCAAATAAATAAACTTCGGAAAATAAATAAATTAAATGTATGCTTGAGGGTGTTTCCATCCTAGGGAGGTGACAAGATTTCCTAATCAACCTAATATCCCTTGGTAAGTAGATAAAATGTCTACAGCTCGCTAAGGTAACCAGCCTACTTAAAGGTAAGATTTAACCGGCTTATTAGCACTACGTTCTGTGAAAACTTTGGATCTTTCGGTGTGTGTCGCCTATGGATGTTATTATTGTATCAACTAGCCTACTTAAATGTCATATTTGGACCCAGTTTCTTTTACTCATTTCTATTTACTAACTCCTTTTTACAGTATATTAACAAACTTGGGTGATCTATTCAGAATTAACAAAACAAATCATTAATTTCATATGTAAAAGATCTCCCTACTCAGCGCTACAAGCATATAAAACAAATACCTAAATTTCTCTAATTTAATTTATCAGTTCATCGCCTCAAATCACTAATCGAAATTAGTTTCTCGTGTTCAACATGTATTTAGAACAAACATGCTATAAATGAAATTAAATCATACATGTGATCTATGTGTCAAGGCGTCAATTTAATAATCAAGCAAGCGTGATTAATTTCAAGATAGAAAAGAATGAACATAATAGAAACAAACATCAATTGGATATATTCAATTAGGAATTTGAATAGAAGACAAAGAGGGGAATTAAGAAAATGTAAAACCCTAATATTAATTCTCCACTAAGAATTAAATACATATGTTGAAACTCCTTTGATTCTCCCCGTCAGCTTGATTTCTTGTTCTCTCTAATAGCTCTTTGATGCTTCTGGAGCTCTCTGCCTTTGAAGATGCAGACTCAATTCGTTTATGAAAATATATTATGAAAATAAGTGATAATTCAATTCTCCCTTTCCGAAATGCGGCGGGCATTTTTACATTTTCCGACTTACAATGGGACCGTGGTGCCTCCGTGCCTTGGTTTCCACGTTGCACGACTTGTCCACGACTCGGAGTGGTTGACTGATCTTCTTGGCCACGGGGTGGCGACGACCACGATCAGACTCTTTCTTCGCAAGTCTCGGACATGAACTCGCCACGATCTGAAGTGGGGCGTGGCCACGGGTGTTGGCCACGTTATCTTCTTCGAACTTCTGGTTCTAGGGCTCACCACGGGCGTGGCGTTGTGGCATCGCCACGGGGCCTTCGCCACGGACCGTGGCCCTCGGCCACGGGTTGGATCTTTGTTAGGCTGCTGCATTGGGTTTCTGAGGCCCAAGTTGGTGGCCACGGGGTGGCCTTTCTCTGGTCACGGTCTTGTGGCTCTCCAAAATTGGTCATTTTTTACCCAAAACTCTTCATCTTTTATCCAAAGAGGTTGTAAAGTAAAAGAGACAAAATATGAGGGGTTTTTAAACCCAAACAGGACGAAAAGAGGGTAATAATATAGGATTTAAGTGCCCAAAAAGTGGCGAAATTTCAAGGGTATCAACACTCCCACACTTAAACTTTTCTCGTCCCGAGAAACACAGAATAACAAGGAGTTCAAGTGCCAGTTTTAAACCCCGGGATCAACCCAATAGGAGGAGTTTGACATCTTCTAAGGGTTTTCATATCGGACTACCCACAAATCCGTTATACAAACAATAAAGTAATACACACGGAAAATCAAGTTCGAACAATCAGTCGGATGAAGAATAGATATGCGAGATAATATGATTTTCTCAGGAATATTAAATAAAGGACATAAAAACATGGATTCAAATATACGAAGCTCAAGAGGCATATGAAAAATAAGAAACTTTAAAGAAAATACTTTCACTTCCCGCTGTGAACGACGTTTGCTTTGACCACTATCCCCGCTTTATGAAAAGATCTGAGATTCATATGCTAACTTCGCTTCTCCACTAATCGTAGGAAACCTAATGGATCGAGAGTATCTATAATGTAGGATTTTGTTGGCTTGCAACGTTGGCTCGGGCTTAGGGTGTGGAAGGATATTCAAAAGAAGCTATTAAATGCACATGACTAACTGTTTCTCCTTACGTTTCTCGAATACTCAAGACCGAATATTCCACCAAATTTTTTCACTTTTCCGTGCTTTTTCCTTTGGCTTTGTAGAAGTAGCCAACTTCTTCACCATCACGCACTCGGTTTCTTTGACTTTAGCTCATTTCTTCAAACTTTCCCGTGGTTCCGAGCAACTTCTGGTGAATGCTCTTTTCGGTGTTCAAAGTTTTTGCTCTAAAGATGTGCTTTTGCACTTATTGATTTTATTTTTTTTCATAAGTAGCCTCGAACACTTGTAATAAGAAAGTGCACATTCACACAGAAATATACAATTTATTATAATTTCAACCATAAATGCCTCGATCTTCAAAATAATTTTTCGAACTCTCGCAGGAAGTCAGTCAGTCATGCTGCAAGGGTAGAAATAATGGATAAAAATAAAAGGGCACATTGGCTAAAATTGTATGGGTTCATTCAAAAACAGTTCTTTGGCTCGAATAGGTGACTAAGGAAAAATCAGCATAGGGTAGGCAAACATTTGGCTCAAATGCAGCAAGAACGACCTACATATTTCTCAATCCATTTATCCCCTATTCTATTTTGCCTCGAAGAAATTTCTAATTAGTTCTAGTACCAACTTATTTCAAAAATAAGTTCTAGGACCTCGGCTAAAAAGTTCACAACAAGTCACTCGAATATAAACTTTAATTTCCCTTATCAAGCATGCATTTATTGGACAACGTGAAAGTAAACCATGCAAGAAATTCCAATAGTCAATATTATATGGGTTAATCTCAGATAGGTACAGTTAGGTTGACACATTTTGCAGGCAGATACAATTAAGTTAGAAAAATGATTTTTAAGGTCAATAAAGATTCATTTTGTATCAAGTTAGACAATAGGGTTAGATTTCAGTTAGTTTTAGTGTGAAATGACAAAAATGCCCTTGTATTTAAGAAATTTAAAAATATTTTCAAAATGCTTTACAAACGGTTTTTCAAAATATATTTTTTCATAAAAAAAAAATAAAAAAAAAACTGATTTTAGTATCAAAAAAATATTAATTTTTTTAGAAATAAAAAATTATAAAAAATAAAAATATATATTTAAAAACCATTTTTCATTTTTAATATTATTTTTAAAATTTTTTGTCAAAAAAATAATATTATAATCAATTTTTTATTATTTGTAAAATATTTTAAAATTTTTAAATACAAGGGCATTTTTGTCAACTCACGTCAAAAACTAACTGAAAATCTAACCTTTTTGTCTGTCTAACTTGATACGAAATGAAACTTTACTGACCTTAAAATCAGTTTTCTAACTTAACTGTACCTACATACAAAAGGTGTCAACTTAACTGTACCTATATGATATTAACCCATATTATATCATCACTATAAATTAACTCACAAATTCCATTCATTCCAAATCTTGGAAAAAATTTCCAAGAAATTCCAAGCATCAATTCAACAAAAACAAAGCATGCATTAACATTAATACTCATCATCAACAATATAATTAAGTAATAAACATATCATAATAACCGTTCATGCATAGCTCAGAAAATTAAATTAATGCAAGAAATTTATGAAATAAACTCGCAAAAAATAAGTCATCCGAAATGAAAACAACACAGTACACCCCCACACTTAGGGTGCATTATCCTAGTGCATTACAAAAGTAACAGAAACTAACAACAGTGTTCAGAAAATGAAAAGACTGAAAAATAAAGAGATAGAAAACGCAAACCCAAAGTGTCGGCCCAACAACTGTCATTGTCTATGTCATTAATATGAAATGCTCCTAAAATTAAGGAAGTGATAAAATTAAATCATTTTTAAACGGCCAATTAATGAGACGATTTTGCTCATTTTGAAAAAAATTAATGGCAACCGTGAATGAGCTCGAAGATGCATCCATAATTGGATGTGAGGTCCATGAAACATCTAGTTTCTCGACGTTGAAATTAGGTTACTAATATAAACGTTTCCTAATATTTATGTTTCTTATTGCAAATGATCAACCTAGAATCGATATTGGCGTCAATGATCCATTATCGAACCAATCAAGTATTAATTTGTATCAATAACCAAAAAATCATTTCATCAAGATTGCTCCAATAGTTCATTCATGAATATAAACCTTGCATATTCCCCATTATACCTGCAATATGTGCAGCTGTAGTAGATGGTTGGATCATCGAATAAAATGTTTCATCGCAGCCGTCTTTTGTGAATAAAAGGTTCCTTGGTTTGGGGGCATTTTTGTAAAGGAAGAGATGATGTGACAACAATTATGGGGGAATCAGTGGTAACTCTGACCCTCTTCATCTCGACCTCAAAGCTTCAGTGGTCGGAGACGATGGGTGAACAGGGTTGGAAACAATAGGTTAGCATGGTCGGAGATTTGGTGGGATGTTGGTTCCAGGATGGTTGGACAGAGGAGGCTTCTTCTGCCTTGGTCCATAGTAAATCTGGGATGGAACCCGTTGGAGCTCGATTTTTAGATCTGGCTTTTTCCAAATCTCTCTAATGGAGGCTCCATAGCAGAGGAGTTAGGAATGAGGGTGGTGTATGTTCGAGAACCTGGAAAGATTTGTGGGATTTGCGGGATTTTGAGACTCCAGGTTCATTATGGAAGGAGGTTGAGAGCTCTCAGGCTCTTTGGAGCTTTGATGAGGCAGGAAAGAGTCGATTGAAGGTGAAGAAACTACTTTTAAGGGGAATCGCCCCCTCCAATTCGAGGAACCAGCTTGATCGCGCTCTCCAAGTTCGCTATTTGGTTCTCTGAAATGTTTTTTCAGGCGAGGTCGATTGAGAAGTTGAGCTCTCGTGAGAGGCGTTGCAACTCGTGGACGGTGGTGGCTCAGAGCTTCTGTGTGAACAATTTTTTTATCGGCGAGAAAATTTAATTGACAAAAAGCAGTAAAAGTTACAAGAATGCCCGAGAGGGCTGAGAAAAATACAATTACAAACGGTGCGAGAACCCTAAAAAGGAGAGAAGTGGAAAAATTCTGAGCAATTAACCCGGTTCAGTCAAAATGAACAGGCCAAATGTGAGGAGCCACAAAAAAACCGGCTCAGATGGTCTGTCCATCATCTGGAAGGACCAAGTTGTCGGCGAGCTCCGACGCCAACAACAAAGAGCAGGAAATCGACTCGCAGCAGAGGAGGAGCTCCACTTTCACCATTGTCCTCTGGCGACAGCAACCATAACAACCACCTGCCCAATCGAGCTCTTCCGCCACGCCACCAAAATTCCTGATGAGACTCCACCTACGTCGAGTAGTAACGCCTTCTAGGAAAAGTCAAAGCCAAAACTGGCCACCCAGAACCAGAGAAAGGGATTTGCGACGAAGAGAAAGGAAACCCGACCCCAAAAGGCCACAAATCCGGGTCAAACTCACTGAAGGGGAAGGTGTCGAGCTCGACCTTCATGAGAAAAAAAGTCGCATGCGTCATCATTCTCGTATCGATCCTCTGTTTCTTCATCTGAGTTTTCCAAAAACACCTCATGTGACGGTGCCGGAGGCCCAATCCCCTGAAAATCACCTGTGTGTTGCTGCTGTTGTTGCTCCACCGACCACCAACGCCCCTATCGTCTTTGTGTTCACCGAAGAGGAGGGTCAACGCCCGAGCTCTCCCCCAAACCCAAACGAGCCGATGACGATTACCCAGGGAAGCTCCGTTCCGGTCTTCCTTCAAGGAGAAGGCTGCAACGTCGCCACCCTCCAACTTCGTTCTGTCCGGCAGCCTGAACTGGCAGTGCGACGAAGTGCCTAGTACTCTCCCTAGCACCACCGTTTGTGGTTGGAATTAGCCAGCCCTCAAACCCAAAACGGCTAGAGGAATAAATAAGAGGATGATCACCGGAGAAGCTTGGCCGAAGAGGCGCTCCTCCGGTTTCCTAGGAAGGTAGCGAGGAAGAGAGGTTGTTGAGAGAGAAGTTACTGTAGCAAGAGAGAAGTCACCATCCATGTGAACAGTGTTTTTCTATTTTAGAGATTGTCATTTTTTTTAATTCTTGCACTTGATTTACAGTATCCTTCCCATTACACAGCATCCTTATTTACAATATACATAAATTTGATCAGAAATAAAACATTGCGAGAGACAAAAAGGAAGAAAAGAGGCAAATCTAAACAACTTTGATAAAAAAAATTATTTAGAGACAAAAAAATCAGAAAAGGGGAGAGAGAGTGATAGGATATCTATTTGAAAATTTGATGATTACTTAAGGATATTTTCAACTTTTGCCTTTCAAAAAATAATTCATGAAAATTCTAACAGAACTGAGTAATGTGTATAACGTATTTTTTAGGGAGAAACACGACATATTGTTAACTTATTAAGCAATTAACCCGACATTACACCGGACAGTCAAAGTACTAGATGTTAAGACAGATCCCGCACCGTGATAACAACTACTGTTAGTTAAAGTATACATGGCTAATTCATAAGCCATGGAATTGCAAGAACGACAAGCAAAATAAATGATAGCGCATCGAAATGCCTTTTGCAAACTCGTGGCCTCCAACTCGAATGGGTTGAGACTCCCCGCAAATTCGTTAAAAAAACCACCCCGAAAACGACGAGCAAAATAAAATATAGCGCAACAAAACACCTCTTGCAAACTTGCGGCCTCCACCTCAAATGGATTCCGACTCCCCGTAAATCTGTTACAAGAACTACCCCGAAAACATTTAGAGCAAACCACTAGTACAACACCCAAAATGAACATGTGAAACCAATCGATCCCCTCCAATCCTCTTCACATATCAAGAGTCTCGTGCTATCCGGACCTCCAAATGCACCAATTGAACACCACAAAGACGTATTGAAGCTTAAGAAAACCAAGAACCCCTAATTCAATATGCTTACATAAATCTGTCCATCGACACCAGAGAACTCTTGATCCCTCCCAGTACCCACCAAAGCCGCAACAAGCAAATTGCCAGAATTTTCCTACCCTTTCTCTGATGAGCCCTTCCCGGATCCATCTGCCATCGATCCAGCTAAAATCTAATATGACCCCTTCCCAGACCCGTCTCCCATCGCAGATGATATCGAAGTAATACTCTC
>JAYMTP010006394.1:0-12133 GCA_036897365.1 Geranium brycei | reverse complement strand
TATATATATTTTTTTTTTTAAATTGTTTTAGTAGAGATGTGTTTCTTTTGCTATGCTATCCTTTCAGGTAAAATTAAGTTTCACAAATTGTTTATAAGTTATATATTATTATGTTAAATAAGTTGCTAGATCATAAACATAAATTGAACAATCATGTAAGATAGAAACAAGTAAATTGTGCGATACAGACAGATTTAAAATAATACCTCGATTTTATTAATAATCAACAATCAACGTATAATACAAACAACAATAAAAAAAATATCATAGAACCTGGGGTCGATACGAGACCAGTTGATGGAGACATATTTGAATTTCGACAAGGCAGGTAGTCCGCTTTCCTTTAGATGATTATCGCCCTGTATGGGCAACTCGCTCCCAGGATACAACGAACAATATCAAACTCTAATTGTGATGCATAGAGTAATTGAGGAGGAACAAACTAGAGAGAAAGATAGAGAGGGAGTCGGCTAGGGTTTTCGTTGTGTGTCGTTTTGGACGATTCAGCTCTAGCATAGCTACGTATATACAGGTATTGGGAATCCAAAACCTAAATAGAAAAAGAATGAAAGACTTACCAATTTTAATTCTAAGGAAATAGGACTCTTTCTACTTCGTAATATTGTTCTTAATTTCCAACTAAAAGAATTTTCCAATTTAATGGCATATGACTACATTCTTTCTCAATTTACAAGTTGGAAAATATTATTTCCGATTTCACAATTTAGAAAAAAAATATTTATTCCCAAATTTACTAATTTGAAAAATATTTATTTATGTGGAAAATATTATTTTCAATTTACAAATTGGAAAACTTTGTAGAGAAATATTTTGGGCCTAAGAAAATGTATCGTGTTTCGGCCCCCAAATTTTCTGCATAACCCATTTTTTCAACAATACAATTTCAAGTGGTCATCTTTGAGTTTCAATTTCAAATTCACCTCTTGTCCGTTTAGACCTTGTGATATACCGTCGAAAATATCTCATATCCTAGATTATGTATACGTACTTTACATTAATCTATGTCGACTCTAAGCATTCCCAAATTCAAACTCAAGTTGACACACTCATAAGTTAACACACATGTTAACTATGTCATTTTTCAACTTTTATCCATCATATTATTTGATTATATGATTTTTTTCCACTCGTGTAATTTTTGAGTAAATCATAGTTTAGCTCACTTATTTCATATAATTTTATATCAAAATGAGTGAATAGTATAACTGACTCATGTTAGTTATAAAGTGGGGAAATTCGAGTTTACTAGAGTTAACTTGATATTTTTTCAATTCATCACGGTAAACTATTTTAAGTGTCAATTCACTATGGGAAATGTATTTGTGTCAATTTACCCTAAAATTCATTAAAATGGAAGGAAAAAGTATTGTTAAACTTTCAAAATGAAAAAGGAAAAACCGCAAACTCCCCGCGAACTTTCTTCTTCGTTGAAGTCGCCTGGATTCATCCCCTTTGGCTCTCCGGTGAACATCCACCTCCATCCAATCGGTGACCAAAGACTTTGATTTCACCACCAAAGCTCTCTCTCTCTCTTCCAAATTTGGCTTTAAACGCCCTCTATCGATCACCGCCAGCTCCACTCACCGAAGCTCGCTCCTACGGGGATTTTTTGGGAATTTCTGGAAATTTGCTTAAGTTCATCCATTAATCCTAACCCCAATTCACAAATCCAAGCCGATGTGAAGACAAATTTGAATAGTCGTCGAATGTCCGTATGAAGTTGTTCGAGTTCCTCCTGGAAGTTCCCGCTCTGTTGTTGGTATTGGGGTTATCGCCGCTACAGGTCATGGGTATGACCCCGCGTGGCTTGCTGGTCTCCGTGTCCATTTTCAACGTCAACCCCCACTCGGCTGCCCTCTGCGCCACCGTGTCGTCCCCACCGCCTAGCAGAGAGGTCGTCTTCGGCCCCGTGAGGGCCATCCACAAGGTGATCTCTTTGGATCTCAAGTCGGTTTCGAGACTTCCATTCCACGTTAGCTAGGGGCGGAAGACCGGATTGGTTGAGCATGAGGAGTAGGAGGCGGCAAAGGGATTGAAAACCTCAAGCTAGTCACATGAGTCACTGGGTAGGTTCAATATTCGGTGGCCAGCCTCGGTAGGCCAAGTGTCCGGCAACGGTTCTATGTGCAAAAATCTGCGGTCAAGAATTGAATTATTGTTTTTGTTTCGTTTTGGGTTAGAGAGGGATTGAGATATGTGGGTGTATGTTTGGATTTGTGGATTTTTGTTGAAATATGAGTAATTATGAAACTAAGTTATTTGTGAATAAGATAAGCATTTTCGGTACCGTGAAGAAAGATAAATCTGGACATGGGTTTTTGTTCAATAATGGCTGGAAAATTCTAGAGACACAAGAGGTTGAAGATGATGTTCTTTACTAATGATAATTTTTTATATTGTATGGTTTCGGAAGATGAAGCATGTAGGTCAGGGACCTTTTATGTAAGTACAAGAGAGTGTTTGGCTAAAAAGTGAATGTGAGTAAATCCTCTATCTATTATAGTTTTAATAACATGGTTAAAGGATGGTGGCATCTATTTTGGGATAATGTGAGGTTAGAAAATGGGTGGTTTATCTGGAGCTATCTAATATGATTGATTGAAATGAGAGAGGTTCTTTGAGTTATGTTAAGGATCGGCCGTTTAGAGGATCTCGCCTTAGAGGATTTCTAGGCTCGGGGAATTTTATGTGGTTCTGCTGGCCAAGCAAAGATGTCGGTCCTTAAAGTATCAACATCTCTTTCTCCTCAGGTTTTCAAGGCCACATATTTTCCACAAAGGGACATTTATTATTGGTTTCCTAGGTAACAATTGATAAGTATACATACTGGCTGTTTGTCATACCCTAAATCTCACACTATTGGGTTTCTTTGCCTTCAAATCATGTATAATTTAGTATATTCTTGTACCTCTATTCCTTCACGAGGTTTCTAGTGTTTTCATGACAAAAACGGGGCCATTTCTGGCCAATTTAGAGCAAACCATGAGCCAATTAGATTTAGTCAAAACTTTCTAGAGAGTGTCGTGATTAGAGTCACGACCGTCACACAAGCCATGACCTTAGACTTGAAAAAAGGTGACACAATTGTGGCATAATAATGTCATCACTAGAGAGCAACTGAAGATTCAAGGTTTGCGACAGCTAAGGCGTCACAACATGACAAAGTAGTAAGGTCGTGACTGATGTGCAGTTGAAACTTGTAGAGGGCATTAATTTGTCATTAGAGCTTCAAATCGGGAAAAATTATATTCCAAATCAAAGGAAGTTTTAAAGATCTACCAATTTAAATAATGGAGTTTTGGCAAAATATTAGTGTGTGGCATGTCATGGCCCAAAATGTCATGGTCGTGACATAGCGCAAGCTATGACCAGAGAGCCCCCAAGAAGTCGAGGTTTCTCACGACATAGGTGTCAAAACTGTGATACATTTAACGAAGGTTGTGAGACCTTGATTGATTCGAAAATAAAAGGGTTTTGACCTAATTGATTGTAATTATATTTGGGGAAAAAGTTGCCGAGACTCTAAAGAAGCTTCTTAGGCGACTACAAGTCGTAACCAAGAAGTCCAAGACTTGGAAAACTATTTGGAGGAACATGAATCACACCAACGTGGGGCTGCAAAAAAATATCCGAACCAACCCAAAAAATAACCGAACTGAAAAGAACCGAATCAGTTTGGTTCAAAACCGAACGTCCATCTATTCAGTTTATAAAATTAGAACCGATAAAAAACCAAATTGAACCAAAAACTGATCGATTTTGACACGTGGCTCATTTTAGGGCATCTATCTTTATTAGTTGGACCAAAAATATTGGGTCAACAAAAAATAAGTCAAGTAATAAGTTAAGACCGGGCGAAAAGAATTTCATGATTTCGATTCATGGAAAATAGAACAAAAAATCCACTGGTTCAAAACCAAACCAAATTTCGCAGTTCGGTGTTTAATTTTACTTTCTTGAAATCGAACTGATCAAATCGGTTTGAATTTAAGTTAGTTTATTTCAAAACTGAATCACGAACAACCCAACATCAACGTGAAAGAGGACTCAAAATCAAGAAGTATAGGTCGAGATAATCATCTTTGACCCATCATTGGACTTACGTTTTTTCGTCCCTTTTCACTCCTTATGTTTTGTTTTACGTTTTGTGTCATTGACTTGAGCATAATGGTTAGATTGAACGGTTTTAGTTTAATATATTCATGAAATTTTTATATTCTTGTTCAATGTTGGATTGTGTATATTAACTTTACCAAATGTAATCTAGCACCTATGGTTCATCTTTATTGATCACTTCTCATATATCGGCGTTGATCGTCTTATTAGTTCACCGCCTTATCCTTTATTTTATAAGCACCTTTATCTTTCTGAATAACAATTATGACCTATAAATAAAATAACCTTTTTGTCTTGTGTGGATATGACGAATCGAGCACTCATTGGAACACCTCCTGCAAGCCCGACAACTATCCAAGTTTTGTGTGTCGGCATATACTGGCCTCTCAATAGTTGGTGCTTAAGGGTGTCAGGCATATAATTGTGCAAGAACATTTCGGTGTGCTTCATAAACTTTTTCTTTCGGGGGAGTACCCGGTTGTTCAATCGACTGTCTTTTATCATCTACAACAGTAGGTGAGTTGTTTCTTTTGGGTCGACGTGATTGAAACATTCCTTTGACTGGGTATGTCTTTGGTGACAGAGATTGTAGTCTCATTTGGGCTATTCCTTCTTGGTTCGTAATGTGTATTCTCTTGCGAGATGTCAGGAACCGGAGCGAGACAGAACAGAGTTTGGGTTGGCGCAAATCTAGTGTCTTCACCTTCTACCTTAGGTGTGGTGTTCTCATGTGGATATTTATTAATATGGGATGCACTTCTTGGAAAATGGATGCATGAATACAAATATAAGAATAAATTACATCCATCGGATGTAATCCATTAATGGTCGAGATTCTTCTATAATTTCATGAATTAAAAATCATTTAAAAGGGTATGATGATCATTACGTTTGATTATGATAATCAATAATATACGTTAAAATAGAAAGTTCAATGATAAATATCCACGATTCTAGAAATTCGAATTTATGATAAATATCCACGATTCTATGAATTTGAATTTGTGTCATTTAACTAAATTTGGTTCCATTAAGAATGACACTATGGAAAACTAAACTCAGATAACAAACTATAAGACAATGTTAATGAAAAATATAATAATGAACTTTAGGAATAACTATAGAATGATGAAATAATGAAATAACAGAACAATGAAACAATGTATACTTATGGTGAAATCATGAACAAAAGAGTACATGGTTCCATTAAGAGCGAAATCATGGAAACTTGACTTCAAATGATAAACTAAACGGCAGTGGTTAACATATCAGATAATGAAATAATGACATGTAAAAATAAACCAAGTAACAATAAAATTATGTATACTTGAATTCATGTTCCTATTACTCAAAGTGACAGTAGAATCATGAAAAAGAATGAAACAATGAAATTATATGTCTCGAAATAAGAATCTAGATTGCAACTAACTTCAAATACCTGCAGAGTTGTACATGGCAAAAATCAAAATCATGAAAAACATTCATTAACCAGTTTTGGATTGGATGCCCGAAAAAAAACACAAAGAATGCCCATATAAATTAGTAAAATCGGTTGGTCAATCCTAAAACGCAAAAATCTAGTGATCATCGCACAACTAACCAAAGATATTAAGGTATTTAATAGATCTCTACCGAAACTTAAGCCAAATAGTCCAAGTTCAAACTCTGATACTTAAACAAAATGACGATATGACCCTCTGCTTCATCGAAAACGTATAAACCTGGGCAATATTTGTGCAATAATTACATTGCATACCATAAAAAATTGGGACTCATGTCATCCGTGAATGTTTGATCGTGTTGTATTCATAGATTTGTACACAAATAACCCATTTGTAGCCGATTGTACTCCTATTAATATATGATGTTTTTCTAGGAAAATAGAGCATATAAGCTAACCCCTTACCCATTACAAATGCAAACGTGAAAGCCGAAAGGAAACCAAACTAATTGACTAAGATGAAAGTTTATGGGATAGACTTGTTGATAATAGGTATTCAATTATAAAATCAATAAACAAGAGTTTCTAATCATCAATCAACACAAATTAGAATGCCAGTGTCAATAACATCCCATAGTTATTATGGGCAGCAAGGAACAAGACCAAATTTGGAAAACTGTTTTTGACAAAGCTCAATTGCAAGGCTAGAACAATCAACCGGTTCTGAGGATAATGTGGACTCCACTGTCAGTATCAACGATGTCACTTATCTCTCCCACTTTAAGAGCAAATGTTGCTTCTTCAAACGGCTTTTGCATCTGTCCTTTGCCAAACGGACCTACAACAATGGATATTTAAGGCTTTCGATTAGAACACAATATAACTCATGTGAGTTGGGCAAAATAATACATGCACCAGCTGTTTTTGTATGATACATCAAAACAGTATGATGTACAAAAAATTTTTGAAGGATATTGGAGAGAAACGAATACCACAAGACGCATACAACTATAAACAGAAAAATGAAGAATCAAAGTTTTTGATAGTATACAATAATTGCAAATCACGTCAAAACATATTAAGAACAATACAATTACTAATTGCGAAACTATTAATCAACAGATGCACAGTAGAAGTGTGCAGCTCAAAAGACTTCAAGCAGCATCAATTAAATTTCATGTTTTACATGACAGTAACATTTCTGGTCAATTGTAATCATGAAAGATACTGCCTTATTCAGTACTCAATATCACTGTAAGAAAGAGCCTATATAATAAATAAGATCCATTAGACTAAAGGGAGATACAAAACCTGACTTGACAAAACCAAACAGAATAGATATTGTAAGTTGAGTGATTTGAAAGGGCATATAGCTAAGTTGACAAAAACAAAAAGAAAATAAAACTAAACCAAACTAGGCCTTGACATAAGGAGAATTAGGGAAGATCACGAAGCATGTATCAACAATTAGCTAAAGTATACACAGTTAAGCAGGCCACTATCAGCATGAGGTAGGTTTTATTTATCATTTGGGGAAATAACAATTTGGTACACCCAAAACTTTGTCTTTGTAACATAAGTATACCCAAGTTTAAATTCATTTTTTCAGCTCGTTGGATCAGTTTGAGGCTTCAGTGTGTCACTGCCCTTAATCTGGGGACATGAGTGAGCTAAAGAAGCCAGAAGCTTAGCTCCAGAAACCCGAGAGCCATTAATCTTCTTAATGGTTAAGCTTACTGAAGTCTTCTGTGCAAAGTGTATGAAGCTGGAGCGTCGGCCACCCCTGTTTCAGTGACTCGATAGGTCTATCACAAGAAGAGACCCGAAATGACAAAAGACGCATTGCGAATTGGCAAATGTAAAGCCAACTGGGAGGTTGCAAACATACACTAATCTAGCGGAACCGGGCGAAGAAGTTGTCCATGGGGGAGGCTGGGTCGATGTCGCAGTAGGTCGTGGCCATGTTCGTGAGCATTGATTTCATCTCCTTTATGTTCAACATATCAACTTCTCACTAAATTATACACACAAAACCTTACACAGAGTAGGCCACTGCCAGCATGAGGTAGGTTTTATTTATCCCTTTATTTTTTTCATGCCCTTTGTAATTCCAAAGCGTATTACCCCTAACAGGGCATACAAAGGTAGATATCATGCCTACTTTATGTACTCATACCACAAACTACTTTGTCCTCCACATAAGGAGCTTTCTTTTACCTAAAATCAATAAACCATCTCAAGCCATTGATTGACCTAAATTGAAGCACAAAATGTTTGAAATACAAGTTGATATAGAGTGAGGGAAGGGAAGTGACCGAGGTCGCCGCCGCGCTTGGCGGAGCTGCAGTCTGAGAAACGAGAGGCGATGTCCTCAAAGTTGGCCTTGCCGGAGACGATGTCCTGGCGGATGGCGGTGAGGTGGGAGACGGCGCTGTCCCTGGTGGTGGTCTTGATGATGCGACCCTCCGGATCCTTCCACGAGGCCTTCCGGCGAGACCCTTGGTGCTTTATCAGTATGTGTGAGGCCTTCACCTCATTCGCCGCCGACGATGACATTTTGCTCTATCTTCCAAACTCACTTCCGCCAACGGAGATTTATCTAAACTCGGTACCACCAATCATATGAACCCACGTCTAAAACTACTGACGTGCCTACTTTTAATTGGAATTCCAGATTATTTAATTTCCTTTCTTTTTATTATTTGCTAACTAATCCAACTTATTATGTATACTCCCCACCATTTTCACTTTCACTCTCTCAAAAAGATTAAACTAACAAATGTTCTACTTAGGCCTAATGTCATTAGTTTGTTGGTGAAATATCTAAAATCCCTTAAATGTCCATTAATTTTTCAAAGATTTGTCATTCATTATCTCTTCAATTTTTTATTTCCTCTCTCTTCAAGCTCAAATTCTAGAATTTCACAAACCAAAACACAAACCAAGTACAAAACTCATCCAATTTCGTCACAAACAACAGACTCACTCAAATTTTAACCCAAAAATCAACAAAGGAGCAATATACCCAACAATGAAACTTCAATTTAAGCAAAAAATCAACCACAAAAAAAAACTATCAGCCTTAAAAATCAACAAACAAATCGAGTTCACACAAACCTGAAGCCGCCTCAAAATCTGATCATGCCAGCCGTAACAACAGCGACAAAACGCAAACCACGGTGATCGGAGGTTGAATCGAAACCCTAGTAAGCCGAATCGATTGAGTCTAAGTGAAACATTAGTTAAGTTTAGGGGGTTCACAAACCACTTTAATCTTTCGGAGGAGTTAAGTGAAAATCGTACAAAATACAAAGGATGTATGTGAAGTTTTCTCCCTTTTTCTTTTACAGAGAATGGCATAATTTATGAAAACTTGAATGAAAAGTAAGTTTTTACTAGTCATTGATTCAATTAACTAAATGTTTTTTTTAAAAAAGAATTAATCAACTAAATGGTACATAAGTATATAGCCGAGCCAAAACGAGCTTTAATATAACATGGCTCGGCTTGGCTCGTGAAAGAAATGTTCGGTCTGAACTTGGTTCGGGTTCGAACGAGATTATGTAACTAAACTTCAGTTTCGCTCAAAAGAAAATAGACAAATTCAAACTTGACTCGGCTCGATTTGCCTAATTTAATTTGTAATATAAATATTTATTAAAAATTGAATTTGATATTGAATAAAAACTATATATAGTTTATTAAATACTAAATACGTACTCGAGATCGAGTAGACTCTGCTAGTATAATTTCATTATAGATATTTTTTTGAATTAATTTCATTATAGATATTTAGTAATGTTGAAATATACTAAATCAAACAAGCCTGACCCAAATATACTAATATGAACACATTAATTTTATGTTATTTCATATGGCCCATTGAGCTCCTAATTGTCTTTTATACCATTACCAGGAGATGATTTCATAGAAAGCATCCGCTTAGGCCTGCTTGGAGCTTGTCTCTCGATAGCTGTTGGTTATTTTGGCCTTTAGATTCAAGCAACATAAGACACAACCTAACTTTCAAGTCCATTTCATCACACAATAAGAGCATTTGTGTGTTAGAAACCAATTAAGTGCAAGAACGAGATCTAAACTTGATATTTTACATACTCAATTAAGTTATGCAACTATCGTACTACTTGACTAACCTTTTCAATTCAGTTAAAAATGTGGAAAGATAAAAACTAGTATGAACTATTCAACACTCGCTACGAGAAGTCATTGCTAGCATTCCATGATAGACCCGGTCAATAGATACAAAGAACCACAGTTTTTAAAATACTGTGAACCCAAAAATCCACAACCCATTGCTCACACATATCATCCAAATGTTATAGGGATGTACTCCCGTACAAATAGGTAGATCGTCTGAACCTTCCAAACTTGTATCAGATATTAGGTCGCTGAAGATCTACGTGCGTTGTCCCAGCGCGCTACACGTGACAACAAAGTTCTACCGCGGTCATTTTGAAGGCTCTACCGGGTCCATAACATTCTACCATTTCACACTAACATTTTACTGGTTCGGATGGTTTGCATTTATACCACGATTTGTATTTGATTTCACCTCAAATATTATATTTTTGAGAATCATATCTACGCCATTTACAAGCCTGTATGCCCAACCCATCCCTCAACGAGGATTTTCCATAACTCAAACTCTGGCCTTTGGCCAAAGAGAGCACATAGTGAACCACTACGCTACACAACATCTTCATGTGCCCAACATTTAACCGACCAAATAGAAGGTATGTATATTATTTGTTGATTTGTGCATTTACGTGTTTTAGTATATATGAAGTAAGAATCATTTTTAGTTCATATGTATGTACAATGAAACTCATTGTCATTTAATTCATTACCAACTCATAGATTACAATTTATAGCTTATCTCAATAATCTAACCGTAACTTCTTTGTCGACTATTAGATAAATTATTAATTGCATGATAAAACATTAGGTTCTGCAAATTCCCTGATTCCAAATTCCGGTATAAACTAGTCAAAACTAAGAAATAATATTAAGGGTATTTTGGTCATTTTGACCATTTAATGGCATTTAAGTCATTTCCAAACGAAATGGGGGCATTTAGGGAATTAATTACCATTCAATGGCATTTTAGTCATTTCCAACCGAAATATGGTCATTTTGACCATTGAAGGGTATTTCGGTCATTTTTGATCGAAATAGGGGTATTTTGGTCATTTATGACATTAATAGGGTATTTCAGTAACTTCGACCGAGATAGGGGTATTTTGGTCATGTATGACCTTTCAAGGATAGTTCAGTCAATTTCGACAAGAATATGGTCATTTTGGTCATTTATGTCATTTCGACCGTATTTTGGTGTATTTTTTATATTTTGCAATTAAGTGTATGAAATATTTGTTTTGTATTTAAAGTAATTTGTTTTGTATTCCGCTCTAATTGTAGACATATATACATCTGAACAAATGGATCGAAGATGGATGAAACTGACGGATAGAAAGGATCCAGTGTTTTTTGATGGACTAGCTAGTTTCATGAATTTTGTGAGGGCAAATGCAAAACAATTTGGCCCAGACACATTCAAGTGTCTGTGCAGTTGATGCTGCAATGTTCGTATGCACGAAATGTCATCTATTTGCAACCATATACTGAAGAAAGGGTTCATGCCAAATTATACGTGTGGACCGCTCATGGGGAAGTCAGAGATGTCGGGGAGAGTAGCAACAGGAATCGGTATGCCTAGTCTAGTGCACAGTATTTTCCACATCCGAGTCCTGGTGTGAATCATTTGCATCAGTTTGTAGACGATGTAGATCCATCACGAGTTGTCCGTATTGAAAGAAACGACACGGAGGTTATGTTGTACGAGGTTGATGAGGGGGCTTCTAGAGCAGCTACAGCGAAATACAAGAGGGTGGTGGCAGAGTTGCAGACCACGCTGTACGACGGCAGTGCAGACACAACGTTACCAACACTATTAAGAATTATGTCTATCAAGCACAAAACTCGCATGACGGACACGACATTTTACGAGGTCGTTGCGGAAGTTTCCAGCATATTACCCCAGCTGAATGCGTACGTGAAGACATACAGCGAAGCAAAACAGAAATTGAAGCAGATCGAGATGTCGAGCATGAAGTACGATGCATATTACTACGGCTGCATGTTATACTGCGGTGATGATGATGCGGAACTAACGGAGTGCAAGCATTGTGGTGAGCGTCGGTTGCGGCATTTATGTATGACACCAGAGACAGCTGAGTGGATGAGATGGCACGGGGAGCGAGAGAGGACGGACGATGATACACTACAATACCCTTCGAACGGCGAAGAATGGACTAACTTAGATAAGACATACCCGGACTTCTCAAGTGAAATCCGGAACGTGCGTCTCACCATTGCCGCCGACGGTTTCAGTCCATTTGGGCTGAACGCGTCGCCTCACAGTGTATGGCATGTTATTGTTTTACCGTTTAATTCTCCCCCCCCCCCTCCTTGGCCCTTAAAAAGGAAAAAAAACCATTGAAGAGGTTGTTTTTTGGGCGGGAGTCCCCCCGTACA
>JAYMTP010006393.1:0-12136 GCA_036897365.1 Geranium brycei | reverse complement strand
GTTCGACCCGGTAAAGCCGGAAACTTACAAATTTACTTGATTGATAGACGACCGTGCTCTGATGCGCGTTAGTCAAGGAAGGTAGGCATCCGTGTAGGGCGGTGCGCCCGAAAGCGGCGTCGCCTTCCCGGACATCACGGTGCTCGGCGGGCGATGGCAGAGGTGTTCGAGGTGGCAACGACTCGCTCCTCCTCCTCCTCGCCAGATTTCTCCCTCTGGTTTTTCTAGAGTCGCTAACGGACTTGGAGCCTGCTTAAAACCAAAACACACCAAATTTGAAACTCAACCCAACAAAATTCAAGGGCACACCAGTGACGATATATACATTTCAAATGCCCAATTGAAATTAGGGATACCAACTCACTGATTTAAACAAAACCTAAATTCAATGTTTGGAGGTTGGAGCTTAGTGGAATATTTGTGTAGAACATTTTGATTCTTGCTCAATATTGCTTTCATTGATCAGTGAAACTCCTTTTTTGTGCACATTTCTTGGGTACTAATCTTTGGAAGCAAACTGTAACTAGTTTGTTGTATGTAAATGTTAAGTTTGTTCAGGCTGAGTGTTTTAATCATTTTTTTTTGTTTTTAATTGTTGAGAAACAGAAACTGAACCGTGATATACAATCCTAGTATACTACTGAACTTGACATGTGGTTTTGCCAAAATTTTGTTCTTGTGGTATTTTTTGATAATGTGCAGAGATAAAATGGAAAGGAAACACGATTAAATGGGCCTGTTTTAAGAATTTTGAGATCTTCGTGCCGGTGATTTGGGTTGGTATCTCTCTGGCGAGCTCGTTCCAATAAAGCGTGGGATCCACGATAGAGTGGAGAAGATGAGAGGGTAGTTGGGGTTTTGAGATAAGGTTG
Source organism: Geranium brycei (assembly GCA_036897365.1). NCBI lineage: Eukaryota > Viridiplantae > Streptophyta > Magnoliopsida > Geraniales > Geraniaceae > Geranium > Geranium brycei. The sequence goes on along the minus strand of JAYMTP010006393.1, from coordinate 11,264 downwards.
AAGGAGAGGGCAAATTTGTCATTTGACAAGTTATTTTATATTAAAAGAAAATTCTTCTTAATTTGGTGGGCCTCACCTCCTTGTGGCTCCGCCCCCTGTAAGCCCGATATTGTGATCCACGTAAGGGAGAAATAAGCCCACGTGTTTTTGACACGTCCTACTATGGTCTACGTGAGGGGAAGTGAGTTGATAAAGGCTCACGTGTAGAATATACGTGAGGGAGAGTGTTGAGAATATAAAATCCTACATTGAAAGAATATGAAATCAAAGGGTTGTATATAAAGAAAAAAGTCAAACACAACTAAAAACTTGAGCTTTTATGGAGCCTAACCCGATATGTACAATCCAATTTTATATTTTCAGTCATTTTGCAATGAAAACTGACGATGTTAACTCCAAAATCAGAGAAAAAAATAGTCAATTATAGTTGAATGAAAAATTTGTCAAGTCAAATGCAATTAAGTAAGATTATCCCTTAAACATAAATTGTGAAATACGATCTTTGAAGTTTATATGTTCAACAATATTACTTATAGTCGGTTGGTTTTAGTATCCAAAGTGTCCTTGCAGGGAAAGGCTTTATGTGAACTGATTAAGGGTTTTTATGCCCGACTCACCATTCAGATCCTAGACAATTCAACCAACTTAACAACCGATAGTAGCCGATATAAGGGTCGGTTAAAATTCCATTTCTCATGCTACATGTATTGGATATTAGTAATGAAATTATTTTAGGAATTTTGTTGATACTTCCTCTTTGTGCAAGTAATATCACATTTGAAATTTGTATGATGAAATCTATAGAAGCTGAGGCGTTTTAGTTTTACAATTTTGTTGTTCTTGTTCTTTCATAATTAAACCAGTTTATTTCAGAGAGCTTACATTGAGTATTTGTTAGATTTTAGTGTTACAACTCAATATTATGCTTAAAATGGTCTAATGAAATACAAACTGCCTAAAAAAATGAAACGTTTTATTTGATATGAAATGAAGCATATAATTAAGTAAATGAGACCAATGTAATGAATAAATGAAATCACAAGCTGTGAAAAGGAAACAACCATTAGTAATTAATAAAATAGATGTCATGAATAGATGAAATAGTTTAATTTTAAAGAAAGACATCATAAAATAGTTCGTTTAATTTTTAAATACTGAAATCATAAAATAGTAAAAAGGAACCGGTTAATATTAAAAAATAAAATAAAAAAATAAAAAATTTAATTTTAAAAATTGAAATTACTAAATATTAAAAGTGACTTGTGTTAAATGAAATAACTAAAATAAATAAAAGTAACTAACTGAGTCTGACTTGATTGTTTAGTTCCTTGACCTTAGGTCAGAGTTCAGATGTGATACCAGATAGGGAAAGGTATATTGATGGATAGGGATGATATTGTAATTTTAAAAAATAAAAAATAAAATAGTAACTTTGAATTTGTCCTTTTACTAATATTAAATGATAAATAGACAGTTAATTAATTATTATATACTATCTAATTAGATGAGTTAACATATATCTTGTCCTCAAATTCTTTATTTAATCAATGATCACGATTGGGTTCTAACTGAAGCTATAAAGTTAAGAGGTGGATAGAAATGTGAAGACTTAAAAGTTCTTACGCGGACCTTGGAAACCTCGACGCCGACATTGGAACTACTTAATGATAATGTTGCCATTGGTTCAGCACAAAGTACACGATAAAGTGAAGAAGGTTTGAGTTAATTTAAAATCTTGAAACCTATTACACTTATATGTAAGATGCTCATTCTCAATTCATATAAGTTAATTCACCCGCGCAATATTTTTAGTGTTAATACGTTAGCTCTTCAGTTCTTCGATTCGGTTCAGTTACCGATGGTTCAAAAAGAGTCGAATTGTAAACCGAACAAAAGTAACTTTGGTTGCTGGAAAAAACCGAACCGGTATAATCAAATCAATTGATTCGATCCAATTTGATTTGATTTTTTTGGTTCTACCAAATTTGCACAGCCCTATAAGTTATGCTTGTAACTAGATTGATTAAAATTATTATAATGGATAATGTCACAAAAATATCATATGGTTTTCACTCTTATATGTATCAATGGTACTTTCCATTTTGAATGTGATCATAAAATTAAATGGACATCATAAAATTCCAACCCAAACAACCATAATCCATGGCCTGTTTTTATATTAGTGTTTTGGGCAGAAAGCAATGTGAGTTTGGCCGACATCATAATCCTCATTAGCTGCAAATTGACCTATAAACAACATGTTTATATTTCTAATTAGGATTAAGGAAAATGTGAGATCCTAGTTCTCATTCGCACCTACCAATATTTCTTGGTGTTCTTCCACTACATAATAATAATATAATCATCATGATTGGGCAGGCGTACTATCATAATCATCTCATGTTATACATGCTCTCTTCCTTTAAAACCCTTGTTATTTATATGCTCGTGAGTAGATAATCACTACAAAAAAGTGAACATTTAAAATACTTATGGCGTTTTCATACGCGCATTTTCAATTGAGTTTTGTAAATACTGAGTTCTCTTATAAATATTGTAAAACTCGAGTCTTTGTAAAGTTAAGTTTTTTTTTTTTATATTTTCGTAAAGTTCAAATTTTTTTGAAATTTTGTATGGTAGGATCGAGTCTAATTTAGCTTGCATCATTTGCATTACATGTGCATTTCAATTTGTGGGCATTACTATCGATAAGCACCGAGGAACCAAACTACTCCTACAAGTTTACCTTGGGGTTCAATTCAGGACTATATGTTTTAATAAATTCGTAAGTTTGTCATTCTTTATTTTATTTTTATGTTGTTCGGGACAAGAAAATGTTAAATGTGGGGCGGTTCGTGTGAGAGTATTATCCTCCTCCTCTCGAGGCAAACATTCACATTTAATTTCAATTTCGCCCCAATTTTAGATAGCATTTGGGTTATTTGTATTATTTGAGCTTTACAAGGGTGTTGGGTGAATTTGTAAAAACAATGGCTATTTTGGAGTGAAAATGGGAGGACATGACCGAAAGGGTCAACATGCGGACCAAAGTGGCAGGGCCACCCTTCCACTCCCTAAACCCGGCCGAATACAAGACATTCGACCCTTTGGAATTTTTTCCAGGCGAGCTAACACGACTGGCGGGCCAACTGATGCGGTGCAAATCGAGGAAGTGTCAGATTTCGACAAAAGACTAGTGTTTTCCATGGTCATCTGGAGGGTCAAATTCACACTTTTATAAGTTTATGGCACTTTTTGCAATTTTTAATAGTTGTTTCCTTTCTTATAAGTTAGAGTTTCCTTTTATGCAATTTAGGTTTTGGGTATTTAAGCACTTTTATATGTTTTGTTAGTGATTATTGAAGTTTAATAAAAAAGTCGAGGTTTCCCTCAAAATCTATCATCTTCGGCGTTCTTGAGAATCAACGATTTTTGATAAAGAGTCCTTCCTAGCCACGTACGCTGCATTACCAACACCTCGACACAATGCCCTGCCAGTTTCCAAGTCAATTTCCCCATGAGGAAACGACGACTCAAGTCAAAGTGATTGCCCGCCACTTGACGCCCCGCCACTCGACGATAGATCTTCCGAAGACAATATCTTCTTCGTATGGAGTTTAAATCGAGCAAAATTATATCCAAATTAAAGAGAATTGAAATATCTGCAATTTTGAAGAGTTAAGTGTTTTCATAAGAGCTCTACCTTTTTAGAGAGGATTTGAGGATTGACGAGAAGAAGAAGAGATTTGGAGAAGAATAAGAATAAAAATAAAAAGGCTTGGAAAAGCCATTGGTGCTCAAGGATTGAACAAACAAAACTTGGATTTGTAATCTCCACACTCTAAAGTAACTTTCCATCCATTTGAATCTTATTGATTATTGGATTTCATATTTGATTGGAGATTTTGTTGAAATCATGATTGGGAATAGATTGAGTTGAGGTTTAATAATTACTGCCATGGAATTTGTGATGTCTATTACCCTGTTGAATTGATGAATGCTTTGAACTAATTGTTCAATTAGGGATATTGAGCCTTGGGGGTTTGATTGGTATTAGGTCTAATTGCATAATTAGTGTTTAGGGAGACTAAATTAGGAATCCTAAATACGAATCTTAAAGCTAATTCTCTCATATATGCTTGAATTAGACCTAATATAGGGAATAAGGCTCATATAGCAAGTGACCTAAGTTGACTAGAGTATTTAGGACTGGGATCTACACCCATGTTCATAAGAACGGGTAGAGACGAGGGCAATTCCTATTGGGAACAACACCGAAGGTAAGTTGAGTGTTAAGACTCCTAAATCTAATTATCCCGATTATGACCTAATATTGATCACATTAGAGTCGGATAGATAGTTAGGCCATATATGACCTCGTAGAGTGCAATTTGGGTAAGAGGCACATTGAACACGACCCTATGATAGTTTAAATCCTCCAAGCCGATAGGAAACTCTAATACACAATTGAATAGAAAACCCTAATTAATATACAATTGAACCAAATGGGCTAACCCTAATACGGTGTAAACTGAATTGAGTTTGAATCTAGATATATGTGTTCGGTCTTCTTCATCTCATTGAGGGTTGAAGTCTTCAAAAGGATTTCGTTGATGCTCATCAACCCTCTCACGTGCGATGTCCGAATTACGGGATATTCTTTTCGGATTACGGAATATACTTTCCGAACTATGGTATTTACACAGGGACGAAACAATGCCAAACAAGAATGGACAATCCAAAAAATATCTCAACCAAAATAAAGTTGAGGTGCAAGACAAGGAGAACACCGAGATAATCGAAACGGGACACTGGAGAAGATGGTGCATGAAGTTCAGAGACGCTGGAACCTTCCCAGGAGATGTGACGGACGACGACCTTGAGCATTAACAGAATCGATGGACCAATCTGAATCGACGACAAGCAACAACAGTGATGTAATTTAGGAGCAGTTTGGCTGATAAACCAGAATTTTTAAATATTATGATTTGAAAGACTAAAATTAAGTGGGTTAGAATAGTTTGTTGGGTTCATTGCATCTCGAGGGAGACATATACAATTAGTTAAAATGATTAGTACTATAATAAAATGAATGTGAAATCATGATCCACTTGGAAATGCACCTAACAGAAGCTTCTGCACCACTGACTTTTATGAGCTTAACTGTATTTACAAGTGGATGTAGCGCAATAGTGAAACCAACACTAATAGATGGTGCAATAGTTTCAGGTTCAGAGTTCATAACTTGAACTCAACATTAATAAAAGGACCCTACGAAGTTAGTGGCTAAATTTTGCCTTGCATACGAAAGCGAGTAAATCTTGAAATATATGATATACGCAATATAAAAGGTATGGGTGACTTGCTTGATTTGACTGTATTTGATTATTTGAATTCAAAGCACAGTGTAATTACTCGATCAAACTAAAACAAATGTAAACATGAACTCAAGTACCTCCAACAAATGACTAATTTAAAAATTGTGAATGGTACTTTTACTACTTTAATATCTCAAGTCCAATATTTGAGAGGATATTAGTTTATGGACGTGTGTATATAGTGGAATGGCTCCAACAGCAACAGTAGCACCACTCTCCGTAGAAAGCCATGGACATTCTCACCAAAATATCCTTTTTCTGTGCTCTGATCACATTCTTCTCAACAATAAAGGCCGCTTCAGTAGACATTGATAGAGCGTCACTGGTTTCGTTCCTCTCAGGCATCACCTCCGACCCGAAACAGTCGCTGGGGACATGGAACTCAGACCTCGGAGTCTGCAAATGGTCGGGAGTGACGTGTAGCAACGTCACGAACCGGGTGGTGGAGCTCGACCTCAGCGAGCGCTCCCTGTGCGGGGTCGTTTCTCCATCTCTGGCAAATCTCTCATTCTTGAGCGTTCTTGATCTGTCCAAGAACTTCTTGGGAGGTACCGTTCCGGCGTCTCTGGGGTCTCTGCCGCGCCTCACCCAGCTCAGCTTGTCCTGGAACTTTCTTGAGGGCCGCTTGCCGCGCGAGCTGGGGATGCTCCGGCGGCTGGTGTATCTGGACCTTGGTAGCAACCGCCTTTCTGGGGAGCTTCCGGTGGCTCTCTTCTGCAACGGGTCGTCGTCTTTGCAGTATTTGGACCTCTCCAACAACACTCTTGCTGCCCAAATTCCCCTCCCTAAACACTGCCAGATCAAGGAGCTCAGGCACGTACTCTATTATACTTAGTGCTCATATATATACTTTTTGTTGATAAGGTTAAGATTTGTATTGTCACATTTGCAATTGCTGACCATCAAATCAGAAAACCCATCATTTGGACCAATAAAGTTTTAATAATTTTCAGTCTATTTAATATGAAGGAAATTGCAAAAAAACAACTTTAATTTTGAATTTATCACCACCAACTAAGAAAATCAGATCAATAGCCATCAACTATATTGGTAATTTTCAATTACAAGTATTAACTCAAAAATGTTGCATATCACCAATTTCAGCTATGTTTTTTTTTCATCATCTCTAATTATGTTCGAAACAAAATGAGAAGTCACAAATACCCATGAAGAAGTAAATAAGATAGTAAAACTACTTCTAAACAATAAACAAAATTTATGAAGGTATGATAGAATGTTGTGGTTCAAGCGACATATTAGAGATATATCTTCTTGTCACCCGATCCTTTATCAGGGTTATTTTTCGAAAGAGTATTTATATCTGTTTGATGAAAGTAAAAATGATATATCTATCACGTGATCAAAAACAATAGTTGGAGATGATGACGTAAATCTTTAGTTATAACGGTGTTACATTAAAAATAATGAATAATTGAAGATGGTGATATGCAGCATTTTTAAAATGTTAAAGATGATTATTGAAGGTTATGTTTTGTTGGTACCGTTATTGGATGTGATTAGAAGTTGAAGTACTTAGACTCTAGACAACAAGCTTGGGTGAGAATGATACATAATTGAATGCATAACATACATGGACGTGTTTGGTCATCAGGTACCTTCTTCTGTGGTCTAATCAGCTATCAGGTCCAGTTCCTCCTGCTCTTGCCAACTCCACCAAGCTCCAATGGCTTGATCTTGAGTCCAACAACCTCACCGGCGAGCTCCCCTCGGACATTGTTCTGAACATGCCATTCCTCCAGTTTCTTTACTTGTCCTACAACGAGTTCTTGAGCCACGACCGTAACACCAATCTCCATCCCTTTTTCGCTTCCCTCTCCAACTCTTCACACCTTCAAGAACTCGAATTAGCCGGAAACAATCTCGGAGGACAGTTACCTCCTGCTATTGCCCATCTCTCCCGCCATCTTGTTCAGCTCCACCTTGATGATAACCAAATCTACGGCCCAATTCCTCCTCAGTTCTCGAATCTAGTTAATCTCACTCTCCTCAACTTGTCCTGCAATCTTCTCAACGCTACAATCCCACGGGAGTTAAGCCGGATGCAGAAGCTGGAGAGGCTTTACCTGTCTGACAATTCACTCTCCAGTGACATCCCGTCTGTTCTTGGAGAGATTCCCCATCTGGGTCTTCTCGACTTGTCCAAAAACATGCTTTCCGGATCGATTCCTGATAGCCTATCTAATCTGTCACAGCTGAGGAGGCTTGTGCTTCATGGGAACCAGCTCTCTGGAACCATACCTTCAAGTTTAGGGAAATGTGTCAACTTGGAGATTCTTGATCTCTCCCACAACAAACTTTCAGGTTTGATTCCTGATGAAGTTGCCGGATTGGGAAGCTTAAAGTTGTACTTGAATCTGTCTAGCAATCTCTTACACGGGCCTTTGCCTTTGGAGCTGAGCAAGATGGACATGGTTCTAGCAATCGATTTGTCCTCCAACAACTTCTCTGGAACCATCCCTTCACAGCTCGGAAGCTGCATTGCTCTAGAGCTCCTCGACCTTTCAGGAAACAACTTGGACGGGACCTTACCCGCTCCATTAGGACATCTCCCTTATCTCCAAGAGTTGGATGTGTCTTCAAACCGGTTGAGTGGTGAAATACCCGATTCGCTGCAGGCCTCTTCAACCCTGAGGCGACTCAACCTCTCTTTCAACAGCTTATCTGGTTACGTATCAGACCGGGGCATATTTTCCACCATGACTATAGACTTATTCCTTGGAAATCCTGACCTTTGCGGGTTGATACAAGGCATGCCAAAATGTCACAAGAAACCAAACAACCATCGTTTTATTATCTTGCCGATTGTGCTGTCTCTTTGTGCAACTCCTGTATTGTGCATGGTTGGGTCAAGGATCAGAACTAAACTGGCAGCTTCCAGTGGACAAGAATTAGAAGACAGGGCGGAAGAGAAAAAGGAAAAGGAAAAGTACCCAAGAGTCTCGTATCGACAACTGGTTGAGGCGACAGGAGGGTTCAATGCTACGAGCCTGATAGGGTCTGGCAATTTTGGGCATGTCTACAAGGGAGTTCTTGCAGACAGTACCCGAATAGCAGTCAAAGTGCTGGACTCAAATATCAGTGCAGGAGAAAATTCAGTGAGCTTCAAGAGGGAATGTAAAGTGCTAAAGAGAATAAGGCACAGAAATCTTATAAGAATCATTACCATTTGTAGCAAACCAGATTTCAAGGCTATTGTCCTCCCCCTGATGTCCAACGGGAGCCTGGAGGGTCACCTGTACCCGCAACATGGAGTGATGGGAGAACCGCTGGATCTGGTTCAGATGGTGAGCATCTGCAGCGATGTGGCTGAAGGGGTTGCTTACTTGCACCACCATTCTCCTGATAGGGTAGTGCACTGTGATCTCAAGCCAAGCAACATTCTTCTTGACGATGACATGACAGCAATTGTAGCAGATTTTGGAATTGCACAGCTCGTAACCACTTCAGGAACTGAAGCTGCTGGTGAGAGAGTTTCAGCTTCCTTCACCTCTGCAGACAGATTGTTATGCGGATCTGTTGGCTATATTGCTCCTGGTATGTGTTCATTACTTACGTACCCATTTATCACATCTCTCTTGTTGATCTATGTTTCATACCCTTTTTGTGTTACTTGAATCAATGCAGAGTATGGAATTGGGACACAGGCTTCGACTCGCGGAGATGTTTACAGTTTCGGGGTGCTGCTGTTAGAGATAGTGTCAGGATTGCGTCCCACGGATGCACTGTTCCACCAGGGCTCGAACCTGCACCAATGGGTCAAGAGTCACTACCCGTATCAACTGGAGCCTATAATAGAGCAGGCAATGGGTAGGTATGACCTAGGGAGTGCTTCTCCATCATGCTGTAAACATGTGATCACGGAGCTGATTGAGCTAGGTCTGACTTGCACACAGTACTCCCCTTCAACAAGGCCTAACATGATGGACGTAGCTCATGAAATGACCAGGTTGAAGCAGTATCTGCTAAATCCTTCGTCCTCACTGATAGAAGGAACTTCTCTGAAACTTAATATAAATTAGAATTCATTCTTTCTTGGATTTCCACAGCCTCCAAATTCAACAACTCTTGCGGATACACTGTTACTGAACTTGAACTCCTGATATCAGTCAACCCAATGCAACCTTTCATGTTTGAAGAATTTGTTAATAGAAACATGAAGACAACAAGGCATTAGAAATCAATTGCTAAAAAGTTAGCATAGAATCCCAAGTCTCCTTTTGTGTTTAAGACCTGCTATTAATACAGAATTGTATAGTAAGCAGATGGTGCAAGTTGATAATAACCCAAATCACTCCACTTGCTAATCATCAATTGCACTTAAAAGTTAGAACCCTTATAGATACTCTGCACTAGCTCGGAGAAGAACAAATGCATGAGCATCCAAAACAGCTTTTCTCAGGGTTTTGTATTTTTACGATTTTCTCTTCAGAAAAGTGGGCAATGTTTCAGGATATATGACACGGAACTACACCTTGAAGCTATTCAAGTCACTTACTTTTCACGATAACTAACAATTAACTGAAGTGATTGCTGAATGTTCGCAACAGAGCAGTTCACTATTCATAACAAAACAAAATATTAGTTAAGACAGTAAACAAATAAACTATAACCTAAGATCGTTATCAAGGGTGAACCGTAACACGCATTATGAGTATCTAACTGTACCAAATTAACATAATCATGAGAGGGATCTGTTAGATCCCTTATCACATAATCTCAAAGTAGGTAAACCAGCCCGTAATCCTAACAGCAATTAATGTAGCGTGATTTCTCTTTCAACACTAAACCAAATAAAATAAGATCATCTTATAATCAACTTGAAATTGGGTTTACTTGATCAAATAACAGTCAGTATCAGAAGATAGTGACACATTCAATCCCTGTCCCCCTTCAAGAATAAAAACTCATATCATTTGGTTCATTCCTATCAGGGATATACAAGTCATTGCCAGTATTCAGTACGATATTAACTTTAGCGTTCAATGGCCTCAACCCTCTGGTATTTATTAGCTGCTTTTAAATTTACAGTTGTCAATCAATATCACGATTCGTGAAAAAATTGTTTGATCATAAATACAAACCTGAAAACTACATCAAGATTAATGTGTCATATTTTGCATCCAGGATAAGCAAAAAGTAAATAAGATTTTCTTCAAGGGGGACACATTGAGACCAGATTGTTCTTTTACTTCTTTCTACTAATATGTGACTGAAGAAAATAGTGAAAATAAAGAAGATATTATTTTGTAGTATGAGATAAAACTAGATGTAGAATTTCCTTACTCAAAATTGTCAAAACATGTCAAAATTGTCAATGCTTCTGTCCCTAAAAAAATAAACACAAACCCAATTTATCGACTATAATACAATTACAAGCATAAATTAAATAAAAATAGGAGTTTTGTTGTTTTTACCTCCAACACCGAACTGAAGAACGATTGATGCGCAGTTCAGGATTATTCGAGCCAACCCTAGGAAGAACGGGTTCGATTTAACAAAACTATTTTTACCCAGAACTAATTTTAGGAGTATGAAGAACAATAGATGAGAAATTGAGAACTTGATGAATATAGGATCAGATTGATGAATATAACATCAGATTGATGAATTTATACATCAATAAAGATGCATAGCTCAACTGATTTTCGAACGTTAAAATGAAGATACTGAGGACACTCCACCGGCGATTCATCTTCAGCCTATGATAAAACCTAAGACTAGGAGAAAAGAAAAAAAAAATTGGTAAAATAATTGGATTTCGGATAGAAGACGAAGCGGTCGCACTGTAAAGGAGATGGAGGTTGGCTCACGCAGAGGTTGAAGACATAATGTCAAATAGGGTAATGGATATCAAATAATTTTGGG
>JAYMTP010006392.1:0-12138 GCA_036897365.1 Geranium brycei | reverse complement strand
TTTTTTGTTTTTTTTAAAATATGCTAAAATCAATTTCTTATTATTTATTTATAAAATGTTTTTAAAAAAAATTAAATACAAGGGTATTTTTGTCGTTTACAAAAAAGATAAGTATAATTTCTAGAAAAGTTAATGGTATGGGGTTACTTGAGACATTTGGTAACTTAAATGGTCTCACAAATGACATTTATATTTCGGGGGATTTAAGTGAGAATTTCGCATACCTAGGGGAGGTAAATGGAATTATCCCTTACTTATGTGCGAAGAAGGTATGAGAAATATTGAGAATCCTAACTCTAATATCCCGATAAAACTCTTGTTGCAATGTAAGATGTTGAATTGAAGGCTTATGGAAGATGCATCTACAAAGCGATTCTGGAAGTTCGATTGGAGGACACCAAAGCCTCACCCTTTTGAAAAGGAATCGCAAATGACATGTGACACACAGGTTTGCTATGATAACGCATATATAAGATAAGTGGAGTAAAGTGTGTTTTGGTAACGTGTGTGACAATTATGCACTCGCTGTTCACGGTGAGTGCTCCAAGTCTCTAACAATTATGTAAACGACAAGAGAAGGCGAAATGGAAAGAGGAGGGCACTAGACATTAATGTAATGATGAGAATAGCACGGAAATGAGGATATTGTTAGCTTAGCGTGGCAGCAAATCAAGAGCTATTAAAACAAATAGCTATAGGAGGGCAGATCTTCAAACTTATGCATACAACAAAATCAATGATATATCTACCCCTATTGCTCTATAGTCTAATCTAGTGTTACACCATTCCACAAGTCTATAGTTATAGGCCTTGTGACACTTCATCCCTACCAATCACCACTTCATTATTACAGTGACAGTCCATTAAAGGGACATGGCGCCGCTTGGCGGACCCTCCCCACTCCCACTCCCACTCCGTCTTCTTCTACTTTCTCATGTCATTTTCTATTCACCGCTCCATCCACTCCACTTCTTGTCTTTTTAGGGTTGATTGCATAAGTATATATTCACAATTGCCTATATAAATAAAATATGTAAAAAAAAACAAGTTCGAGTACAAGAGCACGAATGAGGATAAAAAAATCAGTCTTTTTTTATCAACATGCCATGAGTTAGCACAGTAATTTAGGGCATAAATAAAATTCGCTTCTTGAACTCAGGTCAAATGTTTGAATCTCATCGTGATACCCGGAGATATCCGGCTTGATCCTGCCTCACGGCAGTTGATGTTTGTTTAGGTATGTTGGGCTTGCATAATTTTGTAAGGTCTTGTAAACTCTCAATCTATGGTGCAAGGATTGTACCACCTATTTTGAAATAAAAAAATTAGTCTCAAGTGCTCTTTTTGTCACACATGCTTTCAAATACTAAATATTTTGAATTGAGTATCTGACCTTGTATGTTTGAAATTCCTCATTGTTTTAATCAACTAGGCAGGTACGGTTGGGTTCACGTCCATTTCGAAACCATTAGAGTCAAAAGAACTCCTAATCTAACAAAACTACTTTGACATAGACTTCATCCAAAGATGAACATACGTGTGAATGTAATACATGTTTAATTTGTTTTTGAATGTTATATACCCAACATGACATAGTGAAACAAATATAAGAAGTCGTTTGTCTTATTTTATTCACCACTTTGAATTTGTATAACATGTTTTAATTTTTCTCTATAGAAACATGGTCATTCCCACATGTATCCCGTTTCAGTGCCGATGAACTATGAGCAATGGACTGACGTGCCTAGCTCCTCACAGGATCAGCTCATGGAAATGATAGAAGTAACTTACCAATTTCAACTTTTTAAAATAATATTACCCCGGTTAATGAAATAATCGGAAGCATTCAATGTTTGTAAGAGACTAACGATGTGGATTACACATCGCAACCTTTTCTAGACTAGCTCGAGAAAATAGTTTGCGCTATTTTCAAAGCGCGCAAAAATAAGATTATAGAAATACCCTCAAGCGTAATGGTATTCCCTATAAGCTCAAAGCGAAGGAGAAGGTGGCTGGTACTACGACCACAGGACATTCAAGTAAGTTTTAGTTTTAATTTTTTTCAATCTCTTTTAATTGTCGTTTTTAATATTAATTATTATTATTTTTTAACGGGATAAAGCTATAATCATGACAGGGCACTCAAAGAAAAAGCCTAACCATAATATGGGTTTGACACCGTTTTCGCAGTCCTTGGCCAGTTGGTAGAGAAAAAAGAGAAAAGACAGCCAGAGGTGCATGTTGCTGAGGATCGAGAATCGTATCAAGTGCCACGTGTCACCAATCTCGAAGAATGGAAAAATTGTAAGAATATATATACTTATTTATTTATTTTCTATTTTTAATTTTGTTATATTCAATTTATAAAACTAATATGGTATTTTTTTGCAGGACATTATAAAGAGGTGGTACCAGGAGTACTGTACCCCGACCGTACAGAGACCATGCCAACGGATGATGAGTACGAGTTGATCCACAAAGCGGAGGAAGAAAAAAGCACAAAAGGCAAAAGGCATTGCAACGCTTACATTGAAGGTTTAGGTCGCGAAAATCCGAGGTCACCCACTGTTAGACAACCTAATGTGGGTAGCTCGCAATGGTCCGCATAAGCCCAAGAGCTCGAATCGGAGTTATCAGCGGTGAATGAGGAGCGGACCATCTGATTAAGGCGCGAGACTGATGAGCATGCCCTCTGAATACTTCAAGAAATGCGCGAGGACGAGGTGCGGGCCATACGAGTCTTAAAGAAAAAAGAGAGGAAGAAGAAGTGTGCACACAAAGAAGTCATGTATGCGCACTTCGTTGATACACAGAACGTTCCGATGCCTCCAACAATCTCCTCCTCGAACTCCTACTAGATTTCTTAATTCAAATAGAAAATTTTAAACGTTGTGTACTTTTTTATATTATAATAATATATTCATTTGTAATTGTCATTCGTAATATAATATTTATAATTATTTTAATAATATATAATTTATAATAATATAAATAGTATATAATTTATAGTAAAATATAAATTATATATTATTTATAATCTGTTTTTTATAAAAAAAAATAGAATAAGAGATGCGAACATTACATGCACATAGCGCAATAAGGATTGCGTGTATGTGGTGTTCGCATCCCTTATTTTGGGTTGCATACACTTCATGCTCGCAGTCCATAAAAGTTGCACGAACGCCGATGTATGTAACCCTTAATAGGGTTGTACGCATGGGTACGCAACCCTTATTTAAAGACTGCGATTTCGAGGCCGCGCCATAAGGGTTGCGTAGGTGGCGTACGTCACACGTCACTCTTATGCCCAAAATCTCGTAGTGATAGGTTACTCTATAACCGCAAATACAAATTAATATAGATACACAATATAATGGAAACAGATTGCACGAAACAAAAAGATTCAATTTGATTAATATGACAGATCATACGAACAATTGATTTTGTTGAGGTGCAGTAATCAGTTTCGTTAATTTATTGTCCCGTATGGACAATTGCCTATCAGGTTATAACCAGATACATTGAGTGAACTAAAATCGTCTGTAGAAAGTAGCGCCAGTAAAGAAGAATTTCGAGAGAAAACGACTAGGATTTTTCGTTTCTTATTGCTGTGGAGATTAAGTTTCAACTTATAGGAAAAAAATCCCTTGTAAGAAAGAGAATCCCTTGTTGGAAGGAATATAAAATCTTGGAAGAAAAAGAAAATGAAAAACTTACCAATTCAGTCTTTGAGAAATAAACAATTTTAGACGGTTAATTTTCAATTCAACGAAGTTAATTACTAATGACTTTTGTTGAGACATTATTATGGGCCCAACTAAAGTGGGGTGAGTCTCGAGATTCAATTTCTCATTCACATCATGTGCATTTTGAGCTTGTGATATAACGGTACCGTTGGAAATATCTCGTTATACAAAATACGTAAATGTTTTTCACAGTATTCATAGTCGAGTTTATGCATTCCGAAATCAAAGCTCAAGTTGACATTATCACAATTCAGCACATTCATTAACTTAGTCAAGTTTTTACTATTTGCTCAAAATTATATGTTATTTAATCAATTAAATTGTAAACGATTCAGCTCACGAGTCATCAAGTTTTGGAAAATTATGGCTCATTTATAATCGAACCTAACAACGAGTTCGAATTCAGTATGAAATTGATTATAACAAACTCGAGCCAAATATATAATAAATCAATCTCAAGCAACTCGTTAAAGACACAAATATTTTATATACTTACTCGTAATCGATTAGCAAAGTTAAATGAAAAATGAGCAGTTTAATGACATAAATGGAGAAGAACATATTCATGAAATCAATAGTAAAGTTCAAGTTGTATATAAAGAGAATGCTAATTTTTAAAGTAATGATTGATAAACTAGAGGAATAAAGAAGAGCACTAATTATGTAGTGTGGCAAGGGTGAGGTGATGGAATGAATAGAAACCCTTATCCTGTTGACAAGTCCAAGAGGAATTGGGTGTGAAGGTATAAGACTAGATGCAGTGATAGATAATGAGATGGTTCCAAATTTCCAAGCAATTGGCTTGGACTTGTATTGTGATGCATGTCCCTACATAATCTTCAACTATCACCCAATTTAAATATTATTGGAGGATATTCTAGTAATTTAAGAAAACACATATACAATACAACAAGCTGGATTCAAAGTACACAACAAAAGACAAGGGAAGGCTATTTTTCAATCTCAATCCACCAAAATGTGAGAGCTACTACTCACCCTTCTCATTTTCTTTCTCCTTTCCTTTTCAATCATTAATTCCAATAATATTATTAATTCACTAACATATTCACGGTCGCTTGTTCTTTTATTTCATCTTTTTTACAAACTTGTGGGTCTTAGGGTTCTTATTTCTAATCAAGATTCATTTACGAGCTTTATAAGGACTTGAGACCTTTTAAGTGTGAATGTTCTATTTTAGCGACCAAGTCAAGTGTTAATGAACTAATTTATTGAACTATTTTAGAGAGGAAAACTATCTCCTTAATCCCATAATTATTACTTTACAATATTATACGTGGATGTAATATTTCTAAATCTTAATGCTTAAAAACTCATGAAGTGCCTAAATATTGCTCGAAAAAAAACTAAATGAATTATGGACCCCCTCCCCCCTAATATTTCAGATTAATCTCTTATCTGAAGAACTAAATGAAAGATATTAAGTATTTATTTGCTAAATTATGTTGGAATGACACAAAACATGGTCGAGAACTAATTTGGAAAAGATGAGATAATATATGTGCCTATAAGGAAATCGGGGGTTCCAGTTTTCATAGACTCCGAGAATTTAATCTTGCGTTATTAGAAAAGCAGGGATGAAGGCTTATCACAAACCCAGATTCATTGGTGGCTCGATTATTTAAGGCGAGATACTTTCCTATATCTGATTTCCTAAATGCTAGTCTTGGTCCTAACCCCATCTATTTATGGCAAAGTACTTTAGCTTTTCGAGAGCTTCTTAAATCTCATTGTCGTCGCAGAGTTGGTCCAGGTGAGTTCAGGATTATGAACGAACCACGACTTCCTGGGGTAGACCCTTAGGTGCAAGGTTTACGGGCTAACCTTCAACATTGCTCTGTGAGGGACCTATTTAAACCAGGGCTAAGGGAATGGAATGTAAACCTCATTTCCCATTTGTTTAATGTCAGGGATCACTATTTAATTATTTCGGTTCTAATCGATGAGTCTATTGATGCGGATGGGTGATACTGTACATAAGAGAGATCAGGGATTTAATCTGTTCGGTCAAGTAAAAGAACATGAAAATTTATTCTATTGAATATTACAATACATCAAACATAATTTATAATTTGTGTGTGCGCAAAATATGTATGAATAAAATCCAAACCCCAAGCAGAAGTTTTGTATTCATAACAGCGTACTCAAATTTAACCCGACTCAATTCAAAAATATTATGCTATTGTGTTAAGATTTAGAATATTGTATAGTTTTATTAAATTATTATATCCAAGTGGAAAAAGAAAAGAAGAAAGAGGAATTAGTGAAGGTGGGGAAGATGAGAAGGAGAGTGGTGGTGGTTGTGTGTTCCCCAGGGTCACACACCTGACCCCATTTCTATCCCCTTCATTTTTTTATTTATTTCCTTCTCCATTTTATTATATGCTAATGTTTGGCCCACATCCCATTCACTCATAAAATATCCAATCCCACCCTCATCTCTTCTCCATCAAAATATATAACCTTACTCTCTCACAAATAATTATTCTTTTCATCAAAAATATTAAATTAACTGTACTCAAAGAGTTTTATGATGTACACATTCACAGTGGTAGATCTAAAGTTTCCCGCCAGAAATATTACTTATTAGCAAATTATTTTTAGATAAAAAAATATTTTCACTTTTGATCATTTATATAAATATTTTTCACCCCTAGATCTAATACAGTTATAAGATTTTAATTTTAATTTACATGAATGGACACTATTTTTAAGAAAATCAAAATTTTGAGTTTTGACACGCTTAATACATATAGGAGCACATTCAGCTACAAACGGTTGTAGAATGTCTAAACTATCTACAACCGTTGGATCAGTGCGGATCTGGATGCGCGTCTCAGCGTGCGACACGTGACAGCGATGTTCTACAGCGCTTATTTAGGGTATCTACGGGTCCATCACGTTCTACAACTTTGCACTACATGTTTTACGTGGTTCTACAACATTGCACTACACAATCTACAAGGTTATTCAATTTTGCACGGTGCATCACGTTCTACAACTTTGCACTACACGTTCTACAAGGTTCTTCAATTTTGCACGGTCCATCAGGTTCTACAATTTTGCACTATACGTTCTACATGGTTCTACAACATTGCACTATACGTTCTACAGTTTGGACGTTTGGACACCCGAATTTGGTTTGTAGCGGATTTCTTCTCTCTCTATATGTATATAGAGGCAAAATCAGCTACAAACTCAAAAAAACATCCAAACTGTAGAACATGTAGTGCAATGTTGTAGAACCATGTTGAACATGTAGTGCAATGTTGAAGAACATGCTGGACATGTGCAAAATTGAAGCCATGTAAAACATGTACTGTAATATTGTAGAACATGATGACCCTGCCAGGTGTCGCACGCTGAGACAACGCGCGTCTCATATCCGACGGTTCTGCATGATCTGGACGTTTAGACGTTTTATATGAGTTTGTAGCCGAATGCGCCCCTATATAATAGCAAAAATACTATTATTTAAATATCTATATGGAATATAAAAGTTTCATAAGTTTGAACTTTAATTTATAACATAAGAAAGTTCATGATTAAAATTTTAAACTAAATTTATTTTAAAACCATGAATTAAAATAAATTGACATTTCCGTATGTATCAAAATAAATCCCTCATTACCTAATTATTGGTTATCACTTATTCTCTTTGATTACTCCATTTCACTAACAAAAAATACTCCATTTCCTTAACCTCACCCGTTCCTCAGCACATACCAACTAGTATGGTACCAACTAATTTATTTATTTATTTTGAAATTACATGCCATATTTATCTAAACAAATAAAAGTGGATCGATGGTTATAAAGAAATTGATATTAAAATACGCCTAAAGAAATAAAAAGAATCAAGAGCATGTCTATATTGACCAAATATTTGTTGGAGGCTAATGGAGAGTATTGAGTCCAGTACAGATAGATACCCCCAAAATCATACTGTAAACTGAAATAGTAGATATTTTCTTTTTAATTGCTGTTTCTATAAATATATGAATTAATATCACATATAGCTATGATTTGGAAACATGCACATATGCACATAAACATAAAAGTAGTGGGGGATTGTCATTTAGGGTAGACATTGCCATGGAAACCCTATTACCATGTCTTTGCAAATTATGGGACAACTTCATGATGATGACAACTGGAGTTTGGTACAAAGTTTAGGCTTTTCCCAATTTTGAATTATACCAAATAAAGCAACTACCATCTTTAATTATTTTTTAAAAGAGCATACACATTTATTTTGAAAAATATGAAGTATTAATATCTAATGAATGGTTAATATAATAAAAGAGGATTTAATTTCCTCAATAAAATTTGTTGGGCATGTGAATGTTGTCTGATTATACGCAAGTGCATGCGGATGTTATGAGTAATATATAACCAGTAAGACCGGGTTGAATTCACAAACATCAAATGAAGTTAAATCGGTCCAACAATTGCTATTGAATAAAAAGCAAAATGGGTAATTAAGTGGATATTGGAGTATCGACTGTCAAATGATTATGTGAGTAAGCAAATAGAGAAATGAGAATTTAACTAGTTAAGAAGCAATCACGGATGCTAGGTCACTACGGTCTGACAATTCAACGAATAATATTCAGATGAACATGCAAAAATTGATATCTCATACTTGAACTATCAACTCTACCTTTTAGTATTAAGGTCGGCCTAGGCTCATGGTGTCTATTATCCCTATCGGTCTAGAGCACACTTCAAGCCGCAATTCGAACAACAATTGCGAGATAAGAGTTTCAATTAGTTGAACTTCTAAATGTATCGTGTGTCTGTCATGAACCGGCCCTCTCGAGATGAAATCAAAACTCACAAAACAACATGGGACAAGCAATCAAAATATTATATCGCATTCATCACATCATGCATAAATTAAGTTGTATTCTATTGAATCAAAATAATTAATTTCAAGGGATAATTACATGTCACTATACCGCCCTAAACCTCATTCTAAGATCACTATACTCAAGTTTCGAAATTTTTTTCTTGGTATCCCAAGTTTAGAAAGTTAACACTTAAGGTAATTTTCTGTTAAATCTAACAACACTATTTTTGTAATACCCAAAATGCCCCCAAAGTATAGTTTATTAATGGTATAATTGTTTATTAATATGAAATTACCATTTTGCCCTTAATTATATAC
Source organism: Geranium brycei (assembly GCA_036897365.1). NCBI lineage: Eukaryota > Viridiplantae > Streptophyta > Magnoliopsida > Geraniales > Geraniaceae > Geranium > Geranium brycei. The sequence continues at coordinate 3,204 of JAYMTP010006392.1, read as the reverse complement.
AAATTTTAACTTATCTTACGAGGGTATATTTGTCTGTTCAAATTAAAAATTAAAAAAATTTACAATTTTAAATGTACAATGACATGTATACCCTCGTCTCTATTGTCTCCTTCCAACTATCTCTCTCCTTCCTCTAGAATTGCCTCACTCTCTCTCTCAAGAGTGTGAGGTGCATTCATCCATGTCGCGGGCATATGCAAATGTGACAATCTTCTCAACCTAACGTTGTATCATGATTTTACTTATTCCTGCATGACATGCACTCAACAACTTGTTAAGGTGTAAAAATATAAAATGATGACAAATTATACAAAATTGAAAGTAAAAAAAACTCAATAATGTGGGGAAAATATGTCATAAAAGTATAGTTTGGTGTAGCTACATTGAAACTACATAACCCATATTTACATAAAAACTTAAATTTATAAGTTGATACTTAAGATGGTTTCTAAAGTCGTGGGTGAATCATTGACTTTTACATTCTTCATGTACATTATGGAAGGGCACGACCGTGTGAAACACAAAGGTCCCGGTTTATCTGTACAAGTCCGACCCACCTGCATGTTCAAACTTATTAGTGAAAGTTTTAAATATTGATTAAGGGGTGATTAAGAGTGATAAAAAGTGGAGTTGGTAGAAAGAATCAAAATGGGGTGATGTTTATAGAGAAGAAAATAATGTGTTAAAAGTCGAACATATAGGGTAGAAATGGGGAGGGAAAGTTGTGAGGGGTTTAAGTAGAGCAGGAGAGTGAGAGTACATAAAAGGGGATATTGGTGCTCCTAAATTGTAAGTAAATGCTCTCTTGTGCTCAGAAAGTGGAAATGGCAGGTGTTGTTTTGGTGTGATAGTATATAGGAGTTTGATGTTGATGGAAGATTCATGGAGGAGAGCAGTATGGGCAACCAAGCTGGTTCTGCTGTGTGTTGGGATTGTTTCAGTTGTAGCTTTGTTGAAGCTAGCTCTAATCCCATACATACTCTTATTGGCCTCCACTCTTCCATCTCTCTCCCTCTTCCTCTCTCCTCCTTACATCTACATCTTCCTCAATTTCATCATCATCACCATTGCTGCTTCCTACAAACACCCTTCTTCTAATTCCACCAATACTCATCATCACCATGACCTCCCTTCAACAAATTCAATTGATTGGCCAACCCAACAACAAGAGCAAGAGCATGATTTCACTCTTCACCAGTCAACAGCCCAAACCCAGATCCAAAACGACGCCGTCGACCCCAGCCCGGTCGTGGTCGTGACAACAACGAGCCGGGCCGAACCGGAAGTGGCCGAACCGGAAGTGGAGGAGACGCTGGACAGCCTGTGGAAGGCGATTACTGAGAAGCCGCGGCTACAGAAGAGTGACACGTGGAGCGCGAGGATGGCTCCGGCGGCGAACAAGGAGATGAGAAAATGGGACACCTTCAAAATCACACAGACACAGCAGAGGGTGGTTCGCGAGAAATCGATTAGTCAGGACGAGCTGAACCACCGAGTTGAAGCCTTCATTCAAAAGTTTAACAATGATATAAGGCTCCAGAGGCAAGAGTCCGACCAACGTTACATCGACATGGTTAATCGCAGTGTTTATTAAATAACTCAATGTCACTTTCTTTCAATTTGGAGTGCTACCTTTTAATTAGAGTTCCAAATGCCATTATCTACACTATAATGTTGTAATAAAACTGTGTTTCTTGATGAATTCATTGCATTACAAAAATAGATGGATTAAATTGCATAAAACTCATTCATGTAAAATTTTACCCGTAATATTATATGTGTCGTTAGTTTTTCAAGTGGAAAGAAAATTTTTATTATGATATTTTTTGAAATAGACGGCCGACTTTATTTATGAAATATCAATAGAAACAAGACAATAAAGGTTGGGAGGGACATTTCCCTCTCTCAACTCCCGATCATCAATAAAAAATTTGACCCCAATCAATTATACAATAATCACACATTTAAGAGATTGAACTGATTCAGAGTTTCAAACTTTACTAACATGGTGAACTTGTAGATCATAATGTTACAATTTGGATACTGTGTTTTGTGGAGAAATGCAATAGTAATATATAGTTTAAAATATTCCTAGGAAAACCAAAAGATATTGTGTTGCAGAAGATGGTTGGATCTATATATCTTGGCATATAAAAAGTGACAATTTCGTTCAAGGGTGGGTCGGTTACATGATTTGATCCCACAACTCTTTTACTCATTTGCACTGTTGCTATGGTGTCCCCTCCATTTCCTCTCCCTTTTTTTTCTTTTCTATTTTCTGTAAGGACATGCCTACATAAATTATAAAGATAAAGAATTCAAGGAAAAGGTTGAGACAGCTCATCTAACCATAGAATGATTGACATGTTTGAGTAAGCGTATATGGGCCATTAGCAGCAAGTTGCTTTCTCTGCATCATTCTCTTCCCAAGTTCAATTTTTTATGTCACTGTTTATTTTTGTTTTCTGGAGAGTGGAATATGTTCATTGTAACGAGTAAAAAGGCCTATCGAGAAAAATGCAGGGTCGGCTCATCCATAAAACAAATTGAGTCCAAGTATGATGATAAAAGGCTCAAAATATAAATATTTTAGACCTATTTTGAAAATTAATGATTAAAATAGTATTGTATTAATCATTTTTATTTTAGGCCTCAAGAACCATTGAGCCGACCCTGAAAAAATGAATATCTCAACAAAGAAATAATTGAAATCTATTGTAAAAAGTGTGTTATACGTGAGGTTAAAAGCAACCAAAACTAATTAACCAAGCAAGACTTTAAGGGAAAGAAAGAGATGATGAAGATGGAAACTACAAGTAAAAATGGAAGAGGAAATTTTGTTCTCGGATGAATTTTTGGTATCATGAGCCAAGAGGCATACACCTTCTTTTATAGCTATCTTGACATTGATTGTAAAGAAAATCCAACACACAATCATCCCCCAAAACAAGGGTATGATGAAATGAACAAGTAGGGGTATGGTGGTGGTGGCCACATATATCTTTTATCACACTCCCCCTTGGACACCACCATTCATAAATAGTTATGTAAGTGGTGTTGGACGTGCTTAATAGTTGCCTCGTTAAAAACCTTTTCAGGAAAACCCAGTGAGACAAAACCTGAATAAGAGAAAAAGAGTGCAGCGCACGGTTCAGAGTGCGATCATCTTTATATTCTTGCTCCCCCTGATCGATGCTCCCCCTG
>JAYMTP010006391.1:0-12138 GCA_036897365.1 Geranium brycei | reverse complement strand
CAAAGAGCAAGCCCGAAGCAAATATGGACTTTGGAAGCCCATCGGAAAATAGGAGGAGAAACCCATCGTCATCCAGAAGGGAGTGACGATCATCACAGGGTCACGATCGTGACTAAATAGCTCACGATCGTGACTAATGACAGCAAGAAATCCTTTTCCGTTTCGGTTTAGATTTGGAATCTGAAACCAATAAGGAAAGAGGCAATTGGGAGCACGATTTTGGGGGTATTTTGTGAGTTTGGAAATTCAGAATAAATTAGGATTTTATTAAGAAATAAGATCCTAACCCTAAGCCTATAAATATGTTGCATTGGTTTACTTTAAACTTTAATGCGATATTCGCAACATTAGCAACTCCTCTTAAAATTCCAGATCTGGTTAGTAACTAATTAGATCTGATTTGAGAAGAACAATTCTAGTAGATTGTTCTTCGTCAAGCTTCGATCAAGACTTGCTTGTGTAGATACCGGTAGTGAGCGCATCCCGAAGGAGACGCTTTCAAGTGATTTGCGAAGAACCTGTGCACTCTCAAAGGTTTGGTAAAGCCAGATCTACAAGAGGTAATTAAACTTTCTAACCCTTTCATCAATTAAACTTGAACATGCAGTAGATCATTGCTAGGAGAACGAGGTTAAATTTGTTATTTACATCCGTTGTGCATGATCTGAGATCCCTCATTTCCCTTCAATTAGAGTACATGTTTATGGAGAAACATGAAAGCTGGACTTATTAAAAACGTGTACGTAAAATTGTTCGTAATGAAACAAACTAAGAGTACAAAACTTAACACAATTTTTAGACCTAGAAGCAAACTGTAGCGTCTCTCTCAAGATCCACTTTTTCTCTTTTAATTTGTATTATGTATGTGTATGTGTGGATGAATCGAATGAATGGACAAGTTATGACACTATTGGTTTGGTGATATTCTTCTCTCTTATTTTATTCTGCTTTCAATTCCTAAAGGCTTGGACATTTCTTTTACTATGTTTCTTTTACAATTCTTGAATTATAACAAAACAACCTCATTTTATTCATCCCATACCATGTTTCAATACAATCAAGGCATAAACCAAGGTTTTAAACTCATACAACAACGTTCATGTATACAAACCATGAGGAAAGCAAAACATAACTGAGAAAACATGTCCTCAACATCAACAAACACTCACTCAAGTGGGAGCTGAATTTTCAGAACAAAAGTCCATGTAAAACCCTAAAATATGAAATATATTATTGATGAATTGCTTGATTCTTAATACAATACTAGTTTCCCTTATATATGAATTCTGAAACAAGGACAATCAAAGCCTAATTTTCCAAAACTCTATTCCAATAGTCCAGTAAAACTTAAACATAACAGACAAAACTACGACAATGCCAGAAGCTGAGTTTTTCAGAACACCCGCGATCAGACTTACAAGGAAACACAAATACAGACAACAAAAATCCTGCAAAAACGTTGTTTATTCTCATGGCAGGGACCAAAACTAACCCGAACACGAAAATGCACCACCCTCCACTTCCCAGAAGCTCAGCTACTGGATAACTTCTTTCAATCGGAACCCAAAACTGGCTGGGATGGCTCACCATCAACCTTGCATAATAACCAGACATATAGATCAACAATCAGCTCCAAATACAATATGTGATGATAAAAAATAAGTGATAAACAATAGACATACATGTCGTTACGCTTCCTAGCAACATCACTTGGAGAAACAAGATTGAACACATAATCAATCTGCGAATAATAATCAATACAATTTAGCTTTTGTTTCCTTCATTTTACAGTTTTTGGATCATAAGAAACTAGAGCAGAGCAATTTCCAAAAGTCTGGCCTTGTGTAAGACATTAGTAACTCACCATCTTCTGAAATTTTTATGGGTTTAAGCCATTACGGGCTTTTGAAACCTTTTAGGGAATTACTTCCAATAATCTTGTACTGATTACCCCGATTGCAAAATCTGAAATCATAATTTGCAAACATGGAATCAACTGGCAAGGATTGTATGTTTGGACGAGGAAGCACAACCCATCCTGAACTCTTAATTGGATTGCAAATGTAAACATTTCCAAAATAGTGGATTAAATATAAATGAATTTCTCAGCCAACTATAACAAACTAAAATTCATGTATGACAGTAAATAAGTTTAATAACTTGGACTTAAGAGTAAAATATCATCATAATATCATGTCATGTCAACCTTTACTATATGAACTTCATGGAGGATAGTCGTTTGTGACAGCTTACGAACATATGGGTGGGGGTACCAACTTATGACCTCTATTATTCTTATTTTGCAGCTCAACCCATCAGGTTGAGTATTTTATCACCTTCAGTCATTTAGAGAGCAAGCTGAGTCCTTACAAGAAGAAGTTGACAGAACAACTTGTAATTTTGGTACTGTAATCATTCGAGATATTTCCAGTTCATGAACTTGTATATGTGTTAAGTTGTTTTAGTTCTACTAATGTGACTTGCATTTGGTTATACATTAAACTTTTTTCCCTTATACTTATTTTTTTCTGGAAAGAGATCTTGGTCATGCATTGAACTAAAGGATGATTTTATACAATGGTTTATCTTTACCTTGGAAAAGATGTTTTTTGACTTTCTACTGTCTTATAAGTCATAAGTAAGAAAACAAATATAAGCAGCAGCATTATCAGCGCATCTGTTGCAGTGGTATCATGGTACCCTCCCACGGTACTGACCAGGGTTTGATTCCCTAGATGCACATTCGAGCGGGATAGGAGCACAACTTGTTTTTGTTGGTCTATGTGTAGGGGTGTAAACAAGCCAAATTGAGCCTCATTTCGGCTCGAGCTCGAACGAGTTTAGTTGCATAAACTCGAGTTCGGCTCAAAATAAAATAAACAAGTTCGGGCTCAAACTCGGTTTGATTCGGTTCACTTAAAATTCAATATAAATATTTATTAAAAATTAAATAAATAATAAATGAGCCAACTTGATATTGGCTCGGCTAATTCCATTATAAATATATTTTTTTAAATTTTAAATAGACATTAATATTAATTATTAAACGAGCCGGCTCGCGAGCTTATCAAGTCTTAAAAGGTTAGGCTCGAACTCAGCTCGTTTACTAAACGAGCCCAATCTTGAGTTCGAATTCAATTCGATTTCGATTCTAACGAATCTGAACCGAATATTTAACGAGTCGAAATCGAACAGCTCATTTATAGTCCTATCTACGTCTCTTTCAAGCTTCCAGGTACATATTGACCAGGAAAATCAACTTCTTCCTCAAAAGCTTCGTCGCCGCAGACAGTTAATCTGAAAAGGTAAGGTAAAATTCCCATCCCGCGTTTCTTCGAATTCATCAAAATAGCTTCTACAAAATCTTCGTCACAGTTGCATACAAGGTGTTCGACGAAATTACTGAGAGAGTTCCAACCCAATTTTTCTGAGGATGGTCGCGCTGAGGGACATAGCGCCCGCAGCACAGAACAGCATCGACGCCCAATTCATCGTCCTCGACAAGTCTCGAGCCGCGGCGGAGGGAGAGAAGAGGACGTGCCTTGCTCTGGTCGCCGACGAGACCGCGGCGGTGCACTTCCAGTTCTGGGGCGACGAGTGCGAGGCGTTCGAGCCCGGCGACGTGGTGAGGCTGAGCAAGGGGATTTTCTCCTTCAACCGGAGCAAGAAGCTGGTGCTGAGGGCCGGAAGGAGAGGGAGCGTGTTCAAGGTCGGAGAGTTCACTATGGTGTTCTCGGAGACCCCCAACATGAGCGAGGTCCGGTGGGCGTTGGATCCGAGTAACCGGGGCAGGTATGCTCACCAAGCCTCTCTTGCTCCCATGCCTTGAATTGGTAATGCCATGTGCTTGTTGCGCTATTTGCATTTTTTAGGAAGCTTTTAAGTTCTTGAGTGATTGGTTGCAAAATACTCACCAATCTCTGTCTTCAATTTCTTATCTAATTGTGAAAACATTATTGGCTCAAACTCAATCTTTTAATTTTGGTCCTAATCATGCATATGAATGCCTTCCCTCATGTGCCTTGAATTTTAGGAAGCTTTTGAGTTATTGAATATGAGAATGTGATCATTGGTTGCAAAATACTCACCAATCTGTATGTCTTCATTTTGTTATCAAACTCAATCATGTAATTTTGGAAACATACCCTTTTGTATAAAATCATCTATCTTGTGATTACACGACCACAAATTGGGGAGATACAAATAAATTCCCTTTTGTATAAAATCATCTATCTTATGATTACACGACCATAAATTCCTTACATCCCAACATACAAATAACTGTTGTCCCTGTCAACAGAAGAGCATCACTGTTGGTATCACATGAACCATTGTACTGCATTTCTATATCATGGTTCAAGAGTTTTATTCAAGTTTGGGGAGATCAGACATATACCCTAGACAGGGGAAATGGAAGATATGCCGACTTCAGTTTTAGACCCCAAGACATATTACCTTGTGTTGTACAAATCCTCATTCGTGAAGGGACAACAAGAGAACATGTGTGTACATCAAACTCATTTTCCTTGCTCACACCAGCTAATGCAGCCACAAAGGGTTATTTACACATTCTTAAATTTGCCCCAAGAGCTTCCATTTTCCTCAAGTTATCTTTTCTCAACTTTGACAATCTATAGTCAAATTTTCACACCTCAATCTTTGTGTGCGATGTATCTAAGAATCAAAGTGAATGTGCTGAGAGGAAGCTATAAAAATGTGAACTTTACTGTTCTACCAATAAACTGGAATAGCTCGGTTGGTTAGAGCGTGTGGCTGTTAACCACAAGGTCGGAGGTTCAAGCCCTCCTAATGATTCCCCAAACTTTTACTCTAATTCATTTCTGTACAGTTCTTCACATATGGAGGATATCATCAGTGATTTGAGGGGAAGAAAATTGTATGCACCCCTTCTTTTTTTTTCAAACCTTGGATTTTCTTAGTGCAAGGGTTGAAGTATCATTAAATGGATTTGTAATGTGCAAACAAAATTTTGATATTTGGGTTGATCATAAAAGTGTGCACTTTGATTGTGGCAAGGCCGTTCGACTTATATAAGGACCATGTTCTCGACCCTAGTAGTGTCCAATTATTGTTTTTTGTTACTTCTTTTGGCAAGTTGAGTGTAAAATGTTTGTTTAAGATGACTTCAGTAAATTACAGTATGGATCGTGATGTGTTTGTTATTGTTAGACTATATTAAGGGCTACTGAAAAGTGGGCTACTGTTATAGGAGCCACATTAAAGGTATTTGTGAGTTGGGTTTTGATGGGTTTGGGTTCAATTTATATACAAAGGAGTTTGAAGTGTTGCCGTGGGTTTTGAGGGATCTCACTGGAATGGGTGGAGTGGATTTTTGTAGTTATGGTTCCTTTTAAGTTGTCTTGAAAGTTATTGGATTTCTTGATAGGAAGGCCCTGCACAATCAAGGGGCAAGTTATTAGTAGAACTCGCTTTACTTTATGAACAAACACGGTCGCTTCTTCATGCCACTGTCCTCTTCCTCGTCTTCAAACACATTCTCAGTTGGTTAGAGCGTGTGGCTGTTAACCAAGCTTTAAAAATACAAACTTTACTGTCCTAATATTAACAAGCTGGAATAACTCAGTTGGTTAGAGCGTGTGGCTGTTAACCACAAGGTTGGAGGTTCAAGCCCTCCTTCTAGCGAACTTTTTCCATTTCAGTCCTCAACTTCATGTATTTTTTCACTCTACTCCTGTCTTATTTTCATTGCAGTCCCCAACTTTTACTCTTATTTTAGGATTGAATGAATTTGTAATGTTGGTACAAAATTTTGAGGTTTGTGCTTTGATTGTGGCAGGGAATTATTATATGAGGACCATGCTCTCAAGACTAGTAATGCCCAGTAATTGAGTTTTGTTACTTATTTTGGCTACTTCAGTGAAATGTTTGTTTACACTATGAATCGTGATGTGCTTGTTATTTGTTAGGCTTCATTGAGTGATATTGGGGCTGGTGAAATATCTGCTACTGTTACAGGAGCCACATTTTAGGTATTCTTCAGTTGGATTTTGATGGGTTTGAGCTCAATTTATATACAAGTGTTGTAGTGGGTTTTGAGGGACTTCACTGGAATGGTTGGAGTTGATTTCTGTAGTGAAGGTTCCTTTTAGGTTGTCTTGATAGTCTTATTCATTTTATTGTTTAAGTTGATCAATATGTCAAGAAAACAAAAATTTCTCCCCTACTACAGTTTACAGTTGGAAACTAGATTTGACTCTTACGGGGCAAGTAGTTATCAGTAGTTGTTACTTTACGTCACTGTCCTCTTCCTACCTGTCAAGCACATTCGCTGGCCATAGATGTTATATTGGAATGGGTGACTTGTAACTTCATATGGGTTTATGTTGATCATGTTCCTTGTATGACTCTATGTCCTCCGGGGCTCAGATTTGCACAGTAATGCCAAAATGTGGCGTCTATGATGTTCACATACGGGATGTTATGGACATTGATTTCATGAACATCTATAGTCTATTTATATCTTGCATGTGTTACTACTGTATTTGCTATAACTTTTGTTAACATAGCAGCGCATTTCCACTATTATTGCTCCAAAGACGATATTGCTTTAGGCCATTATTGATTGTCTATTGTATGATATGCAGCTAGTCGCGGTTCCACGCTGCAATTTTGAAGATCAACATTCAGTGCATACTATTCTCCTTTCACGATGCTACTAGTTTTACTCACAATTCAGAAAGTGTATACACTAGTTTCAAAAACACCCAACTACCATACCATTTACCTGCTTGTTTTTTTTGTTGAATTATGTTGTTTGTGTCCTAAATTACTAGATTCCAATTGTTTCAGGAATGTTGAAGGACCTTCTCTCGCCATTAATTCCAGCAGCCTTTGTATTTAGGCAGCCTATCTAGATCATTGAGTAAGCTACTCTGATCCTTGTATTTACTATGATATTTATGTACTGTAGTTCTTTCTTGTCTGAGTTCATGATCTTAAATCTCAAGTACACATATATAAGATAGTACATGCCTTTTAATTATAATTATAATTTGTAATATACTTATATTCACTCCAATCACTCGTTTTGCAAGCGAAGCAACTAGAGCAAGGTACCAAATATATTGTTCGGATAGAGTTGGGAGACCATATGTTTAGACCATAGTGCCATGTAAAATCTGGTTTTATATTTTTCCTTTGTATTATATGATAAGTTATTCAGTAATCACTGCTCTCACTGTAAATTAGGGTAAGCAATATTTTTTTCCATTCAGTTTCAATTACACAATGGTAACAATTCTAAAATCTGTGTTTCTTTTTTGAAATTTGATTTGGTTTTGCAACATTGTTTCCCTGCTCGCAGCAAATTAGTAGGTTGCTAGGTAAATCCATGAACCATTATATGTAAGTGTTTTGTTTGAAGTTCTCTTACAATATTCCTAATACAATTATACATGTTAAACGATTGTCAATAGCTCATCTGGTGCAGTGGTATCATAGTACTCTCCCACGGTACTGACCAGGGTTTGATTCCCTGGATTCAGATTCTTGGTTTTTTATTAGTTTTCCCATAGCTTTTTTTCCCGAATTAATCAGTAAACGAATGATAGAACATACTTTAAAATTGAATATGATGTCAACTTTTTTTTATTGTCTTCTAAAAACTCCCCACATGAAATAATTGTCCTTCAGTTCTGTTATCATATACAAAAAATTGCATTTAATTAGGACCATAAGACTATAATACTAACACAAGCAACCAATTCAAACAATGACTTTGATATAAGTAGGGTAGAAAAAAAATTATAACGGAAGGTTGACTCAAGATAGGTCTTTTGATCTGGGGTTCGGGTTTTAGGGAGGTGAGAGTTGGGTTGTAGAAAGGAGTAGAGAGTTGGGTTCTCAGGTTTGGTGAGAAGGGTCTATGTGACTGACTGAGTTCTTCTCCACATTTTTCACACCTCCATCTTTCCGTACAGTGAATCTAAGAATCAATGTGAATGTGTAGAGAAGAGAAGAGTATTAAAAATGTCAACTTTACTACTCTACTAACAAGCTGAAATAGCTCAGTTGGTTAGAGTCACCTTCCTTAGACATGGAAAGAAGCTCAATGTTTTATAAAGAATGGTCAAGGTAAATCCATGAACCATTACCTATGTTCCTCTTTCTGCAAGTGTCTTGTTTGAAGTTTTCTTACTATATTCCCTTTTAGAATGGACTTAATTGTCAGTTCTATCACCTGACCAGGTCTCTCAAAAGGAGCATGTCTTGCCTATGACCATTTCATCAAAGAACGACAAGTTGTTATCCAGGTGGGTACGCTTGGGAGTGAAAGTGTCACTACTTCTTCATAGACCTACTACACGGACAATATTTTTAGCTGGTTGATAGATCAGTCTCCCTATAAAAGATATAATTCAGATGTCGATAAATTAGTCAATTAGTCATTTGGACAGCAAACTGGGTCAATGGCTCCTCACAAGAGGTTGACTGAACATTTTTTAGTTTTGGTACTGTAATCATTTGAGATGTTTCCAATTCATGCACTTATTATATGTGTCAGGTTGTTTTAGTTCTACTAATGTAACTTGCATTTGGTTATTTATTGAACTTCTTCTTTCCCTTGCACTTATTTTTTTTCTTCGAAAGAGGTTGAGATTAGGACTAAAAACGAGCCGAGCTTTTAACGAGCCGCTCGAGTTCGGCTCGAGCTGGTTATAATCGAGCTCGAGCTGGTTATAATCGAGCTCGAGCCTAACCTTTTAAAGCTCGATAGGTTCGCGAGCCGGCTCGTTTAATATTTAATTAATTACATATTTATAAAATACTTATAATAGAATTAGACAAGTCGAATCAAGTCGAACAAATCTCATGTTGGTTCTTTTATTATTTAATGAATTATTTATCATTCATTTAATTTTTAATGAATATTTGTATTTAAATTTAAGCGAATCGAGCCGAGCTCGAGCTTGTCTATTTTATTTCGAGTCGAACTCGAGCTTAGTTGTATAAGCTCGTTCGAGACCGAGCCGAACACTTTTTTCACGAGCCAAGCCAAGTCCTGCCAAAGTGAGGCTTGGCTCGGCTACACTCCTAGTTGAGATCATGCATTGAATTAAATGATGGTTGAGTTGTAGTGGATTGTATTTGTCTTTAAAGATTTTATTGACTTTCAACTGTTTTATAACTAGAAATAGCAATTGTAATTGCCAAGCGCATTTGGTGTAGTGGTATCATAGTCCCCTCCAACGGTACCGACCATGGTTCAATTCCCCTGGATGCCCATTTCTTGATTTTTCATTCATGCATCCCCCAATTTTGACATATGATACACAATTATAGTCTTATGCTAACATACTAAAAAATTTCTTGTCCTGGATAGGGGAGGAATGTTCGTCGACACTTTCTTGGCATGCTAGATGGCATCACTTTACACTCCTAACCATTTTCTAGCATCTACCTGGTTCACATGTCTTCAACTTGTAAACTCAAGTAATGTAGGCGAATTTTCCACAAAATTTGTCGTGCACAAGAAGTTCGTTTTGTTTTTCAAAAGCTCATCGATATATATTTCTTTTTCCATTCAAGACATTTTTCTTTCTTCTTATTTTATTCAGGTTTCAAACTTTCTCGGTTTGGAACAGTTTCTATTCGGTCTCATACTTTCACGCCATCCATGGCCGGCTGTTTGGCAAACAAAGTTTGGGATTTTCATATTTTATCCACTCGGTCATGAATCATGATTGGGACCATGCTTCCATGGATACACACATTCTATACCTCTTTTCTCTTTGTGACATTTGAATCGGGGATTCGGACTTTCTCCAATTTTATGGGACACACACATCCTAAACACTCGAATTAAATACCACTCATTTTTTGCATGTCACAATATTGATTAAAACCATAACGTTTGCGCAATTAAAATTTCATGTATATATTCATCCTACTCAGTTTCCTCTACACCGTTAGGACATGCAAAATAACCATATTTTTTCTCAATTCTCGGGGCAAAACTAATTACCTAAAGCATGCTACACCAGTCGACTACAAATCCTTGACATGCTTTTGGGAAGATGACCGGGTCTCTGATTTCTCAGTAGCAAGTAGGTTCCCAAGGCTTTTCCTCCTTGCAAGATACAATCAAGCATCAATTTTTTCAATATTGGGAGCCTCTGTTTGCATATAATGGTGTGGTAGAGATTTTGCAGCATTACATGAGATCCACTCAATCCTACAAGGGTTTTTCGGTTAAAATCATGTACGACTTAGCTTAAGCTCCTGGCAATCTCACTTCTTAATGCAAAGAAGCATCAGCTGTGCTATTCCAAAGATAGGCAAGAACCTTTTTTACATATGGCCTCGTCTGAACCCTAATTGGAGAAGCTCGAGAGATTTTCAAACTTACTGTGCAATATGCCGTTATGGCACTTCTGACATGCGAGAAATGAGCTCATCTTCAAGAAAAAAGCATCATCACCACCTCAACTCGTTATTCTGAAAATCACCTCGCAAGCAAAGGAGCTTAATATGCTCTAATCTCTCCTCTTCATGCTCTAAGAAACATTGACATAATAACAAGGAATTCAAATAGAATGCCAACTAAATAGCTAAAGTTGAACTACAAAATCACTATCCAGCAAGAAACATTATATACTAGGCCGAAACATTGCCATATAATAATGATAAAGGGTTAAAATCTCCATCCTCGTGAATCCAGACATCAACTGATCTTAGCCATAGAGCTTAACCATGTAATTTGATACTAATAGAGTTAACTTGCATACATCAGGTCAATGTGTTACTGACTTAACAAACAATTCATACATAGTCCACCAGCTTTTAAAACAATCAAAATGAGCTCAACCATAATACTTAGCTTTCCATATGCCAGGAAAATTATATTCATACTAAGTGATTACATACATTACATTTACACTTCATCTACAATGCTTATTCAAGTAGCAGATAAATTCATACTGATCCATCTTATCTTATTAATTTAAACAAGTATACACATTTACCAGCTACAACATTTCTCGTGTTTCAAAACAAAACACCTAAACCAAAAGACATATCGGTGATAACATTCCTAGGTTCTGATATTCTTATGAATGTCCAGACATACAAAAGGCTTGCTATATCAAATTATGGAAAAAACTGTACTGAAAATCAAAGAAATTAGCTTTGAAAAAGCATTGGATAGATATATGGAAGCATGATAAGTCAAACCAGAAATATTCACAGCTTGAATACCAATAGAGAATTAGAAAATCTACCCTTTCCAATGTAGGACAAAATTACAATCATTCAGGTGTATAACCATGACTTATCCAAAAAAATCATATGATCCTACGTGTTGATATGGTGATTCTAGAGCAGTAGAACACGCAGGAAATTATATAATATTCCAAGCTGAAGCACGATACGATACTTTAACGAGAAAGATTCATAATTTCTCATGTTATCAGCAACTGCCGTCCCAATACACAAACAATGTCGAAGGCAAGACACAGAACAAGCATCAAAAACAGAAAATATACCGTCAAAATATGGTGAATCTAGGGTCTTCAATCGGCACTAGGTATTCCGCATACTTTGGCAATTGCAGCATCAGTAGGGGAGAATCTAAACATTTCTTCTCGGTTGCTCATCCAACCATAAACCTGTGGAACAAGTCACGCGTCAAAATGTGTTTTACTATGAGGGCAGCAGTGTAATGCATGAAATGTATAATTGACACTGTAATGGCTTAAATCGGCAACTAGAGAGCTATTAAATTGAGATTCAGAATATACACATGCAAGATTGTGTTTTACGAAAAAAAGGTGATATAAAATAATCTCTATGACATCCCAAAGTGCCAAATGACTCACGGTATCAACTTATTTTCATAATCCTCTAACGGATAGATAAACAATCAGTTTGAATGAATATATAATTCAATACCATGTGAATAGGCTCCCATGACAACATCCCCTGGAGAAAAAAAACATCAATTGGCTCACTCACAGTATTGAATACTCTGAAAGCTAGTGTGTTCTTATTTTGGTCACACGTGTAAGGATGATAGCAAAGGCAGTAGCTCTCATCTTCTCTAATTCTGGGTTTAATCCACCTTTTGATATTTGTATTTGTAGCCCTTGACTTCACTTG
>JAYMTP010006390.1:0-12139 GCA_036897365.1 Geranium brycei | reverse complement strand
ATGTATAGGATACTCGGGAAATTTAAAAACTATACTCGTCGGGAAACTTTTACCGAAATTACGAAAATACCCTTGTCAGGAGAAAATTGTTGGGAGAAGGTTGGAATGAAAAAGTGGGAGGTTCTGCCTAAATTTATACTCTACTTTTGTAACGGCGCACACACTATGTGCGCCGTTACTAATTAACGGAAACAACAACGGCTCCATTTCCAACCGTTTACTCCTAACGGGAAGTTTTTGGTCAACGGTTAACACATTAGTAACGGCGCACATAGTGAGAGTGCATCGTTACTAATGAAAAAACTGATAGTGGTTGACTCATTAATAACAACTGAGTGTAATTATTTTTTAACGTGTTTAAGGGTATTTTAGTTTCATTCAATCATTTAATTATTTCATTTTCTAATTATAAGATTCAATTTACTTAATTTATTTCCTACTTTACTTTTTTCGATTTCATTTTTGCATATGCTAAGACTTACACAAAAAATTATTTCATGATTTAATATTTTATTTTGTTTTCATTTTCATTATTTGATTTGTAAGATTATATCATTTACACAAAAAATTTACTATTTCATGATTTCGTTTTCACACATACAAGATTAACACATTTTTTTTCATTTCATGATTTTATTTGTATGATTATATGATTTACACAAAAATCATATATATCTTGTACTAATTATATATATGATCATACACTAAGACGGAATCGAAACACATATTCAATAAAACTATTTCTAACCATATCCAAATGCATTAATAAATATTTTAATATTTAAATTACGAACAAATAATTTACAATCATAAAAACATACCTTAACCGAAATACGAGAATGTCAAGGAGTTCGAATAATCGTCTCTTCACTTTTATAGCCTCTCAGAATAAATACCGATCACTCTAATTTGATCCTCCCAATTTGATATTCCAAATTTCATCAAGAACCCATGTTCCCCAATCTTCATGAATTTATATAGGAAGTAAGCACTGCTGCTGGGAGGCTTAAGGGCAGAGCACACTTGGCTTGTGTGCTGCCACAAGCCAACGGTCGGCAACGGTATACTTTAATGTCTCTTATAGCAGCACATATGACGTGGGTTGCTTTAATTATGATTATGGCAGCACATTCTCAATATATGCTTTGCCATCATCCCCAAATGGTGTAGTATATATAGCTAACGTGACATTTTAGATGGCAGTTGTAGTGAGTTGTTAACTTGATTTATATTTTTTTATATCAACTGTATATACTTGTGTATATTTAACTTCACATGTACATATATGAGTGTATAGTGAATTATGCTTGTAATCAGTACTAACTTGTGTTTTGCTTTCAGGTCATCACTCTTATGTAGAAATGGGGCAAGGAGAAATTAGCAAGTGTAGATAAGGGAAGAGGAGCATCAAAGAAGAGAGAAAGATCCAAATGAACAAGATTTGGGTACAATCCTTCCTTACTTGCATTCCCCATATTTTAGTAGTCTTCACCTGCATATCATTGTGAATAAGCGTTTTCTAACATTTTTTTCTTTTGTTTTCGAGGTAACTTTCCCTATTTTTGTATGCTTTTCCATGGTTTTAAAACCGTGTGTTTATCTTTATGGGCGAAGCTTGGTTTGAAATGCAAAAGGGAGAGTTGTCGAATTTGTAAATAAAATTTTCTAACTTTTATTTTTGTATTTGTTGAGTCTTTTGTAATTTAGTCTAGGATCTTGGTTTCTATTTTAGAGTGTTTAAGTCTAGTAAAGGTCCTAAGTGTGTGTGTACTATACACTAGAATTGATTTTATTGAGTCAATGACTCAGTCAAGCCTTAAATGTGGTGTATGCTTGAGTGCACGACACAATCGAGTCTACAAGTGTTGGATGTTTACTTTTCTGCACGGTACAGTTATGTTATTTTATTTTTCTACATATTATTTGTTTATTTTATAGTTTTTGTGTATTCTATTTTTACCGTTTTCACATAGGAATTTTCTGCAGGTAGTTGTTGATATCTAGGAGATGCTTGCTTAGATGTTGATTCTAGGATCAGTGATTGCTTATTGAAGAATATTAAAGGGTTTTGCATGATTTTTTGCATGCATGATGATTATTAATTTTTGAGCTAGATGGTAGTTTACCAATGATGCAATTACTATTTGCCATGATTGTGCATGATTAGTTATATTGTATAGGTTCGCATGATTTTAAATAGATATCATCGTGTATGAATCGGGTGTTTGCTCTTGAACTCGTTAATCTAAACTCGTCGATATATATCGAAGCATTATCTTGTATCCTAATTGGTAAGTGAGTCTCGAATTAGAGGTGTGAATTTCTTGTACCCGTTTTGAGTCAAATAACCACTTCATGAACCTTGCATTACAAGGTAATGTGGCAAAAAAAATTCTTGTATCCATCATTAATTTTAACCTTTTTGCATCATACCTTAGTTGCTTTATGAGTGATTGAGGACGATTATGGGTTTTTGTGTAACATGGATGATTATGAGCTACATGCCATAACAAAAGTCATACACATGGATTCACCCAAGGCATTAGGTTTCCTACAGCAGTGAGGAGAGCATCTCATTGATAACAAATGAACTCTAAGTTACAAGTGAAATGTGATCGGTAAGTGTAAATTTTATACAATGTTCAATAGTGACATTTGAGTTAAAGGGGAACAATTTTTATTCCCAACATTTTGGTATTTGCATGATTTCACCAGCCTATATGCATTTTTTGTACAAATGTGCAATTGTGCGTCAATAGTTCTGCGATTAATCTATCATAATCATGCTTGGAAAGATTTAAAAATTGTGTGAGTTTGCAACATGTTTCTTCGATTCGTAAATATTTGATCTTTTGTAAATATCGAGTCTTTAACATACAACTTTTTGTTGTTTTGTGTAATACGATCGAGTCTAATTTATTTGCATTTGCATGTGTATGTCAGATTCATGGGCACGCTGTTCTAATAAGCCTTTGTGAGATAAAATCTAACATAATTATTGTAATTTAGTACACTTAAATGTTGTGACGTACCAATATTATATGATTAACTTGTGTTATTAATAATCTCCCTCAAATTTTATCATTGAGAAAGTTCTTGATATTGTTGATGAAATTTACCTTTTAATATTTGATATTTGCTTGGTAGCGTGTTGAACTTTGTTTGTGGAGCATAATGTATATATTTATGTCTCAAATGACTAGAGGTGACACATTTCATCAATCAAAATTAATCATGCAGTGTGGTTAGTTGTTGGGAACAATTCATTAAAAAGCACATATGGCTGTGTAAGAAAATGGAAGTCGTATGAGAAATAACATCACAGTGAGTTACAAAGTGTCTGGATCGTACTGACATTGCACATGTTTATGGTCCCATATATGGTCCCATTCACAGACCTATTATGGCATGATTAGACAATCTAAATCACCCTAACTCCACTTGTCTATTGCTTTGGAGGGCACACCAACGCAGTCCTTTTGTATCCAAATCTCAGTGTTTAGTTGTTTGATTCGTACTTTAATATTTTCAAACTTTTTACCTTAATTTCGGTTTGGGGTATTATGATTTGATGGATGGGAAGAAGAAGAAACATACGTACACATGCATGTGCATGTCTTCTGGGTTCGAGCCAGCAGGTTGGTTGTTAGCAAACCCAATTGTTTGTGTGTAGCTGGCAGTTTTGTGCTATCTGGCGACTTCTTATTGGTCACTGACTACTATTGGACAAATTATAGAGTGCCCACCATCAGTCAACACGTCAGCGTTTCCATCTTCGTTAAGGACAAATGTTACTGTATTATGAAACAGTACACTTGTTATGTGATTTTGGAAAAACTTCATTTCAATCAAGAGCTACTCCAACTAGTCCCTGTATTTGTATTAATTTTCGGCATTTAGAGACTCACCAACTCCAACCCAGGCTTTGTATTCTCATCCCTGTCCCTGTTTATGACTTTATGCAAGCCTGGCCAGGATTGGCTCAACAATTTTTTTGATCAAAATAAAAAATTATAAATGGAGCCTTTTATGTTCTATAAAGAGTAGACGATACTTCGACAATTTTTTGATGTATAATACCACACGGGTACACTTTGGAAAAACATGATTATCACGTAGGTACAATAATTTTTTTAACTCTGTACGTCATATAAATAAAAAAAATTATTAACGTTAGAAACTCCGTTAATTTTTTTTGTGAAATAACGATTTTGCCTCTCATTTGAATAATTGAATTAGGTTATATATTAGGGGCAAATTAGTCTTTTGTATAATTAAAGAGAACCGATTAAAATTAGATTTTTTGGTTTAAATCGGCCTGACTAGTTTGAATCTGCATTGACCAATTCAAATTAAAAATTAGTTTATTTATTTAATATAAAATATTAATTATACCCCACTTTGAACTCAGATTATAGAGTTGTAAAGGTATTTTAACAAACTAAATTAAAAATTAAAAAAATCAACAAAAATATACCATAACAAGCTTTACCCATTTAATCTAAGCACATAATGGTATCCAATGATTCCAATCTTGCTTGTACCGTTGCATGCGGGTAACTTCTTATTTGAAATTAATTCTCCTAGCTTTCATAGAAGTAAATTCTCTTATTAGTGTTTCATGATCAATTTCCTTTAATACATTATTTTCATAGATAACATCGTTAATCCATTCAACCTTTTGTTGTGACATTGTTGATCTCAAATAATTTTTTTATCAATTTTAATTTTGCAAAACTCTTCTCAATTACAATAATAGTCAACAACAACCCATATGCAATGTGTGCATTCTGAATAGAATTGAGTTTTTTTAATGTAATTAAATATATCAATTGCATTACGTTTTCTGCTGGCAAACATTCTCTCAAAACTCTTAATTCCAAAAACAAATCAAAGTCATCAATATGAGAACAATTATTGTATTGTAGAGCATTTTCCTACTAATCATGTGATCTCACAAAAAATAACATCCACATTCATCTAAAGAGCAATTTCTTTAGGAGAAACATTTTCAAACCCATTATCCCTATGTGTTTAAAAAAATGAACAATGCATTTAAGTTGTTCTATGGCATCATCAATACACATATCTTGATATTGTAACTTCTTGCTTACTAAGTTAACAAAAAACAATATATCATGCCAAATATACATTACTAATAAAACCTCAAATTTTTCAAGCTCGTATGTTGCTAAACATTAAAGCTCATCTTTAATTTTGGTATCATCATTAACTTTTGATAGTGTCAACAATGCATCCCTTAATTGAGGAGTTTGAACTCTTATTGCTTTTACACTTTTAATGTGACTTTTCCAACATATTTGTGACAGACTTAAGAGTCAGATTTGTGATATAAACTTTCAAAATTTTCCATCTCTTCATAGAAGAAGAAAATAGAGAATATATATGTGTTGCAACACTCGAAAAATGTAAGTAGTTTTAACACAAGATGTGGCCATGTCACAAATAAGTAAATATAAACTATGAGAACCATAGTCAGTGTAAAATTCTCTAGGATTAATATCTAAAAATCTCTTTTGCACTACTTGATGTTTTCATCTCATGTTTTACTCAATATATCATATCCTTGTCCCCTTAATAATCGAAATTCAATCCAATATGTTTCAGTTCCTCAACAATAGTACCATACAAATCCTTACCAGTTACATCATCTACTTCCAAAAATCCTAAAAAGTACTCGATAACTTTAACATGACTTGATGAAATATCCAAACATCTTACTATAATGGTCATTTTTTATGACTTATGTCATGAGTATAATCAAGTATAGGTTAAAAATATTTAGCATCATTGACTATTACTTGCACAACCTTTTTCTTAATGTCCTTTGCTAATAAATTATCAGCTCGTTTTGAATAATATGATCAAGGTAATGATTATGAATATCATTATCTTTTATTCTACGAATATGTTTCTGCATTATAGGATCAAACTTTGCTATCATCTCAACTAAGCTTAGAAAGTTACCATTATTCTCTTGATTAATTTTCTCATTCGTTACACGAAAAACTAAATTATTTTTTCCAATAGTTTTGACAATAGCAATGATCCTTATTAGAACATTCTTCCAATGCACTTTATCATTGTATATTTGATCTTGAATGTGCTTATCAATTGTTTTGGTTTTATTGAGTTTAAACTCTAAACCAATCAATGCATTCATATTGGCAATCGGTTCACTACTTCGTGTTTCCTCAATTTGGAATGAAGATTTTTGCAATCAATAGTATACCTTCATTTGCCAACTTATTAATAGATAGAGTATTATCAAATAATTTGCATCAAAATCAAAATACTCTTTCTAAATCTTTAAAGTAAACCAGCCATTTTCTTTCACATTTGCTAGCTTTTGAATGTAATATGAAGAGGGGAAATGTCTAGAAATTTTATCCTTCCGAAAATTTATATCACAAATTTTAACATGACCCTTTTCTACTAACAAGTCTCTCAAGGCATTGTTCATATATGTCCATTGACTAGGATCATAGATATAATTAGGCATCAAATCCTGAATAGAATACCCAATACCATATATGTCAATTCTACTCTGGCTAGATGGTCCAAGCCATAGTTGAAACTTTTCAATGTTAATATATATAGATTATGGTCTATCAAGAAAATTATGGATTGAGTGTAGTGGTTGGAGAGGGATCACAAGCGTCATTGTACAGAACACATTTCCCCCATTTCTTGAAGAAAAAAAACTAATGTGAGAATCAATTTTACTTGTCTAAAGAATTTTCACCAGTCATCTTCTCCGTCCTCTTCACTTTCACACCCACACTTTTGAGTTCTACCGTTTTTGTTTCAGAGCTCTCGTATTAAAAACTTTTTAAATTGCTTAGTTCATTGGATTGGGTGAACGAGAAATTATTCATTTTTTCCAAATAGAGAATCTTCATTATATATGTTCAGAGGTGGATCCTGAAATTTTTTCATGGGAGCAAAATTTTATACTAAAAATTTAATTTTAATTAATAGCATGATTAATTTTAATAATAAAAAATTATCAAATTCATATAAAAAAACTAATTCGAGCTTGTTTATTTACTTTTTAGTTGAGTTCAAATTTAGTTTCTATGTATATATAAATACAAAGCGAATCGATCCGCGAGCCTTCCAAACCTTGATAGGTTGGGCAATTGCTTGACCATTTCATCAAACAACATAATTTTGTGTTAAATTATAATAAAAAAAACAAAAAAAATATAATTTGGAAATTCAATAATTCGTAAAAATATTTATAATTGACAATAAAACAAACAATATAAATTCCATACTACAATTATCACTAAACTAAATAGATCTTATGGTTATGTTACACAACTTTTATTAGTTTTATATATATTGGGATTACATGAGAGGCATATCCAACTTTCAGGTAGAACCTTACATGAATTTTTTTCGAAATTAATCTTCTTGAGAAACTTGACCTAGGGTTTTGTAGTTTATGACAACTAATCGCATCGGTTGCATGTAGTCATACACGACGCCAAAAGTATCATGTATGCATACCTGATGCGAATGAGGCATTTCCCCATCGCATAGTGCATAGTGAAAGATAGGTCGATTCTCCAATAGTTGAACTTTTTATTGTAATTCAGTTGGCATAAAAATGTAATTATGCTAAGATCAAATGTTATTTTATCAGCACTAAGATCAAATGTAATTTGTAGATACCCAAGGTTATGTTGCATAGAAAGTATAGGTTATTTACTATTTGGCAATAACCGAAGTGTATTTTTTGTTTTTCTAGCATACTTATCGTCAAAACCGGGAGATTTTCTGCAAAACTCTGTCCGCATGTGACCCATGAACTCTCATACAAGTTCGTGGAGCCCTCTCCCTCCCATTGTTCAAAAGCGTATCATTAGCTATACGTCCTCGCAATCTTAGTTAAATTGAGGCTCAGTTAAACAATCTACGGTTGACTCCCTGGTCATTACGGTCTCTTCCGCCGCCCAAGCCATCAACCTCCGTTGCCCGACAAACCCTTCTACCTATGATAAGGACGGTAACCTAGAAAAATCTTGAATCGTGACTTCTGAATGAACCTCGACCAAATCTGGCACCGAATTGCGCCCGACAAACCACAAACCGATACATTAAATGGTAAAGATGGAGTAGCTGGTTGACCTTGGTGAAATGGGAAAGAAATCTATGGGATAGAATAGGCAAGAAATCAGTGTGATTTCGTGCCTATTTTGCCTCATTGTCAATAGTTCGGGTTTTATTTTAGCAACACCTATCGTATAAATTACCCATTTATATATTTTGAATATGATGTTTGTGAATTAACTTTTAGGTTCAGCATTTGAAAGAATATTACTTAACTCAAATCAAATCTCCCAAAACGTAGGCTTGACCTAATTCTAAAGTAAGTTAATAAACAAATCTCTTGTTTCGCATGTACTATTATATGACAATGTTGTCAACTCAAATTTATTAAGTTACTTCAGAACATAAAATTAGTACTTAGGTGTATCAGTATTATCAGTTAGGTTTTAAAATAAGGTGTAGATAAATGTAAATGAAGCAAACATTTGATTAGTTGCACTTGTTTTCATTCAAGGCCGGCTCAATGGTTCTTGAGGTCTAAAACAAAGGTGATTAATAGAGTATTATTGTAAGCATTATTTTTTTAAATGGGCATAAATATTTAATTTTGGGGCCTTTTTTACCATACTTCTACCCTATTTTTAAGATAGGCCTAAAGCAATTGATTCACTTGCTTTATGAACGAGACAACCCTGTCTTCATTTCCCTTAAAACATAAAATTGTATTTATAAATCTTTACAAAATATGTCATCTAAAAATAGGGATGAGTGGGAATGGGTGGAAGCTGAAGAGATGTAGCTATCAGCGGAGGCAAGGAAAAGTCAGCTTCAGTGCCTTTGTTTAGGTGTGGTGCATGTTGCCAAAATAGAACACAAAATCAATCAAAGTTGTGAAAAATCTTATCCCAACAGATCTAATATGCCCAATCAAAATAATACAAGTCAGCTTCATCTAACAGTGAATCTATCTTCATTAGACATTTCAACAGATTTGTGTGTTATAACAGAATCTTATCATAAAATTATTAGATTATGAGAAAATATTAAAATGAAATTACATCACTTGAGCCCTAAATTATAACATTTATGGACCTGTAATATGATAATCCTCTAAAAATGTGGGCATCTTTGTGACAAACGAAACGAGTGAAGGAATTGTGAAGTTGCGCAATGAGACAATAACGTGGAAGGCCTTGAAGTTTACGAGACGGGTGGGCCGTAGTGTGGGTCTTATTTGAACCATAGATAGTGTGAGCTCCTCAAAGGTAGAGAAAAGTGAAACCCAACCGATAAAGTAGATAATCAAACATAATGAAAACGATACCATTACCATCTATTTATATGGTGATGGACAGAATGTCCAGAATCCACCAGATCAGACTTTTTTTTAGCATTTCCAATAAAACTCCCTGTATGAGCATTTTCATTGGGGCTCCTTACTATAGAAACTACAATTTATAGTATTATCGAGGTGACGATCGTATTTCAGTTGTCTTCGAGGTTAACACGGTAGTCCCCCTAATACGTGTCCACTCACACACCAGAGTCTGGAGTTTGCACAATTCAATACTCAAAAATCGATTCGAGAATAGCAATTTGAGAGAGATCGATTATAAGAAAATCATTGTCTTGGTTCATCACTCCAATAAAATCACACAAGGATTATATAATGAATGAGATATAAATGGTAATCAAATCGTTATAAATTGGGTATTAAGATGAATGGGAAGTTATGTAACCTACAAAAATGGGAAGACCAAGAGAAAACCTTTTGATAGGCATTATCCTCAACAATCTCTCACTAATTGCAAACAAAAGGTTTGAAAACTAAGTTCCAGTGTATATGAAGGTTATCGATACTTAAACGTCAACGCCTTTCGACTTGAGTTGACACGTAGTGAGATGAGACAACAACGTACTTGTAAAACAATTGAATTTCCTCTTGAACTTGTTTCACTTTCCGTTGATACACCATACAACACAAGATTTAAGGAGATTCACCTTAGTCTCGCGAGTGCTCTAAGGAGATATGCACAGTCTTCCATAGATGGCGGCCAAACAATCACACCCGCATAGGTATTTTGTCAAGTGAGTCTCAATAGCATTGACATTAGATCTATTAAGTACATAAAATTCAACTTGTCACTCGTAGACAAAATCCATCAAGTGCGTCTTTACAGCACCACAAAAAAATAGTTATGAATTGTCATCCACAAGATCCTTAAAATGCATCTCTGTAGCACCACCAAAACTGGTTACAGATTGTCTAACTCGAGATCCATCAACTGTGTCTCTGTAGCACCACCAAGAACTGGTTATTGATTATCTTACTCGAGATTCATCAAGTACGTCTATATAGCACCACCAAAAATTGGTTATAGATTATCTTACTCGAGATCCATCAAGTGCGTCTCTATAACACCACCAAAAACTGATTGTGAATTATCTTATTCGAGATCCATCAAGTGCATCTTTGTAGCACCGCTAAAAACTGATTATGGAATCTCTAGCCTACCTTAAGCCATATGAATGGAAAATATAGTGCATCTTGAGTCATATGGCTTCGTTTGACCACTAATGAGTATCTACCATACTATCTTGATATAAGGGTTTTAGGCATATAAGGGTTTTAGGCTTATCCCTCTCAATGCCTGAGAATAAGCTTTCCTTATTAATTTAATAATATCACCATTTCTAATAAAAATATATGTCAATTATATTAAAATAAATATACACAATCAGTTATATACTAAATAAGATGGTTCGTGAACTTAATGTACGATTAGGCTCGAACTCAGCTCGTTTATTAATAAATTTCAATTTTGAGTTTGAGCCGAATTTCTTAATGAATTGAGTTCGAATGGTTTGTTAAAAGTTTGGTTTGTTTACAACCCTACCAATATATCTCAAACTCTTTAATTACTACTAAACCATGCATATTTTTACGGCGGAAAACAATCGCTTTGCTCAGGGCTCAAAACTGGCTTTATTAAGATCATCCCGTCTAATAATTTCACTGTAAATACTAATTAAAAAAATTATATATTAAATGTCCCGATTAAAAATACATAGTTAACTAAATTCTAAAGAAGTCTATGGAATCTTGAAACATATGTCAAATTGTAAATCATAATAATTTAAATTTGGTAGTTTTATATATACCACCGTGGAACATGTGAATTGCAAACAAAGAGTTGCTGTGGGAGCTCTGCTCAATAGAGATTTTCTTTTCCAACCCAAATCCTCATTGATCCTTAGTTCATAAATACACAACTTTATTGATCCATATTTATGGTTGAGTTGTTGATTGAGTAATGGGTAATGTGGACAATATCTTGAGGGTCTGAAGGAGGATGTGTCTTGTTTCTGACTCTCAGCTCCTGGTACTCCTTGTACACGAACCCTTTGTATTTCGGCCTTTCCCCAATCTCGTCGCTGAACTTTGGCAGCGGTTCGACCCATTTGTCCCCTTGCAGGCTTCTGAAGAAGGCATACGAACACCAGCTCCTCCCACTCTGCCTCGCCACCCTGTGCGTTGCACTCTTGAACTTGCCATTGCTCAGAACCTGAATCACATCTCCCACGTTCACGATCAGCGCGTCTCTTGCAGGAACAACGGGGATCCATTCCCCGCTCTTGCGGACTTGTAGGCCTCCCACGTCGTCCTGGAACACCAAGGTGACCGTGTTGCCGTCCTCGTGCTCGGTCAGTTGCAGTGGCAGGGATGTAATTAATGGCGACCATGAAGTCCCAGCTCCTATCATCGTTGTATTCATTTAAGATACTCTCCACTATTGAACCTGCCTTGGACAATTGGGTAAACACTTCCTCTAACACTTCCCTATCAATATCAATTCCCATCAATTATTGAATTCATCATCTATATTTTTTTTTCTCAGCAAATAGATTTATATTAATGAAAGATGACCTAACATTTCCAAGACGAAAAAGAAAAGCCAACACAATACATAAATACATTGATTTGATGAAATTGAAAATTGAATTTCGAGAATTGAAATGCAAGAAAAACATCATAAATGACGAATCCTTGACATCTTGA
>JAYMTP010006389.1:0-12141 GCA_036897365.1 Geranium brycei | reverse complement strand
TCCAAGAAGATCAAAAGTCATAAAGCTCTGTATTCTGTCATTCATAGTTTTGCTGTATGTTTGTAATATATATGTGTTTGTATTGTGTAACCTATTTGAAATAGTGTTTATAAACTCTATGTTTGTAATATATAATTCTTGTGTGGATAAGAAATACAACTGATGGTATTTGCATCTCCTAAAAGTAACATAGATGATGATTGAATTTGAGTATTCAATGGAGGAGGTTTATAATTTATTAAAAGTGATGACTGATAAGGGCATGTTATTGTTTTGGAACAAGAGAGCCAATTTAATTTGTAACCATTGATCAATAGACAAGTGACATTGTAGCTAGTGTTCAATGATCTCCGGAAAACCAATGAACACCAGAGTCTCTAGCGGCGCCCGGAGGAACATCTTCCATCACCTTCTCCTGTCCTTTGGGGTAATAGATTCCTGTTCGTTCGTGTGGAACCCAGGAAGTAGCGTCCTTGTTACTCTGGCTTTTGGTCCTCATTATAATTACCTCCTCCTCCTCCTCTACTTCAAATCTCATTGTCTCGCGCATTGAATCCATGGTGGAGCTTTTCCTGTGGTAGCCTTTCCGCACTACTGGTCTGCAAGTTTATCAAAGAATGCACATATGGATTAAAAATATATACACGATTCTGGTTGATTCAACCGATAGGATAAGAAACCCATTAGGATTCTTATTGGTTCTCTTTTTTATGTTTCTCTTTAATTGTTTATTCCGTGTTATTTCTTTTTACTGTTCTTGGGTTTTTCGGTTCATTTTTCAAGATCTGACTTCTCTATCTGTTCAATAATTTTGCAAATCGCTTATAAAAATATACACATATAAAGATGAGAGATAGAGAGAGGTTACTTGATGAAGATGGTGTTCATGGTGTGTGCACCTCTTGCAAATGTGGCTGCCATGATCTAATTCTACAGCTTGTATTTAAGATGTGTTGCGGTGAAGCATTATTTGTTTGTATTTATATAGTTCAGAGGAGATGATCCAATCCCAATCCATTTCTCCAGTTTCAATGGGGATCGGATATGGTTATGGAGTGTGTCCGCATATGTCATTCTCTCTTTATCTGTGCCATTTTTCTAGTCCTTTTTTGGGATGGTATGGAGCTTGCCTTCATTATTGCCCATAACGCCCTATTCTTCATGCTCTGAAAATGACTTGTCTTCATGCCCTTTTTATTGGTCAATACTGTTCACAGAATGGCACTATTCATCTTAATCTTCCATTATGAACTTGCAAGCTATACATTTCAGACATACGCCATATGGCATTGACTTGGTCTGAGGTATAGTTTGGGTATCTACTTAACAAGGTGTATAAGAAACAAAGCTTGCAATATGACATGATTCCTACATAAACCCAACTCATTATAGCTCACAAACTTATCTATTAAATCAACAATTGACCACTTTGATCCTCCTCTAATACACTACTGTAACATTGTGGCAAATGACAAGTTCTCAAAGATCAAATTAAACAATGCAGCAAATCAGATACCCATATCTCTAAAATGACTGAGACTCAATTCAGAGGAAGACGAGCAAAACTGATCAAACACAAATTCCTCGTTCATAACAACTTGAGTCTTGACAAGGTTTTGTGTATTTAAGATACTGGAAATGATGATGTAAACCCAGAAAAAAAGATGGTCTGCATTATGTCCTCGGCTGTGAACTTGGTAGGTACCCTTGTCCTTATCGGCAGCGGCGCATCCCTTGGCCTTGCGGTCGAGCAGCCTTGTCGAGGAGGAGCTTGGTGATGACCACCTTGGAGGGACTGACGGTGGATCCATTGACCCTTCTCGCTCGATGTGGATGGCCCACCTGGACACCAGACAACCTTGTACTCAGCACGCTCATCACCGCGGGAGACTCCAGGTTGTACCTCATGGTTGCTACTGATAGGGTTTCTTCTTGCTCCGATCAATTGTCTGTGTGAAACAGGGGTGTGGAGTTTAATACAAAATGATATTGGGTCAAAACGACACCGTATAGTTCCTGTATACTTGATCATTAAGACCAACACTATCTTCTGCTCTACACCACTGAATTTGTAAGGATGATAGGCAAAATGAAAATTCCTTATTACAACAACACAATTGTGAATTTTACGGTCACATTGCAGATACAGTTTATTGATACAAACTGTTTGGCTCTAGTTTTCAATCAATTCTCTCGGTGAGGATAGAAAACTAAAGGAGTCATAGATTTTACATCACAAATCTCCTCATCTTTGTGATCATCCATGATGGACTCAAAAACTCGCCTCTTCCGTTGATGGTCGCCTCAAGAAGTAACGCAAACTATTAGCAAGCACCTGCAAAATTCAATGACGGAACAGATGTATCATTGCAAATATGGTGAGAGGAGGGAGTTTCCAGAACTGGGATTAGACCAGATTTCAGAAGAAAAATGGATCTCAATCCAACTGTTAGAATGGAAGATTTACCTGTTGCAGAGGCTTGATGAGGGCTTTGCCCCGGTAGCTGACATGAAATTTAGCCTTTGCCAACAAGCCCTATGTGCCAAAACAGATATATACAAATTATTTCTCCAGAATCTTGAAAGGATGAGACATAATGTTAGAATTAATCACCTCAGTATCAAACTCTCCGGATACAACGGCAACATTGATGTCAGTTACAGCCTTCACGAGATCCACAAGTAAGCCAGGGCGATCAGCTGTCTCCACGTAGAGCAAGCTGCAAGAATATCCCAAGGATATAAAAAAATGATAATATGCAGTCCTCATTCAAAAAAATAGCACCTTACTATAATGAGGTTTCATTTTAGGGTGTGATTAGGCCCAATAAGAAACCAAGTTGCTAGGTTGGAACACGCCATCACGAACAAACGAAAAAAAATGTATAATTATGTTGACACGTAAGGGTACTGAAATTGTATTCAGGCGTGGAAGATTGTTTGATAGCAAGAACTCTATCAGTTTGAGAAAACATCAGAGTGCACATTACCTTCGCTCAGGCCCATCATCATTAACCTTTACATGAGTCGCTATGTCTACATCAATCTGAGGAAGCACAATGCAACAAAATAGAGAGTTGGAAGGGAGATAATTAGTCACTCAATAATTGCCACTGCATACGGCATAAAAATATGATGGTACTGAAAGTAGCAGACCTATGATAAATGCTAGGTAGACAAATAATTTTAGATACTATGAGTACCTCTCACAAGCCCAACAAGAAACCAAGGCCAAAAACTGCTATAGTGTATATAATTAGAAGTAAAAAGTATGTTGTAAGAACCTCTTGTGTTGGTGGCATAACTCCAAAAGCTGCTCCCATTGCTAACTGAGCACTTGATTCCTGGACCACCAAATCCGACATTTGTTGAAGAAGCTTATAAGAACATAAACTAATAATGGGGTTTGACAATGAAATGTAAATTTAAATGCACAAGGTGAGAAGCTTATAAGAACAGAAACTAATAACCGGTTTTGACAATGAAATGAAAATTAACACATACAGGGTGATACTCGAGCAGGTTGTTTATAATTGTCAAACGGATTGCCTCAAGCAACTCTGGGTCATCAACCTTTCTACCAGTGTCACTGCAAAAGATATGGTAGTTGAATCAATCAAAGTAGACAATCAAAGATATAGCTCACCTATATGCTCCTTATAAATCTAATGAGCCAATAAACTTTTAGCAGGGGCGGAGTATTATGATTAGCCTTGTTCCCATAAATTTTCAGAATCAGAAATAATTGTCTACTTCCTTAGCTGATTGCATAGTTTGAAAGGACACATGGAGTTATGATTCAAGAACTTGCAGCTCTAACTCCTGGAGGGTTAACCTAATAATCAAGAAGGAGGTTCTACTCATAAGCTGGAAGATTTAAACTTCAAACCCAAAATCACTACAAATATAACCACCACTATATAACCAAATCTTAAGTAACCTCTTACTTGGTGTATGCATATAAATTTGACGAAAAGGATGGTAATGATATGGAAACCAAGTATAAAAAATGAAAGAAAAATTAACTTAATCATTAATTTCAATTCATGTAACAACTAACAAGTCAATAAAAATGAAAGAGCAAAGGATAGAGTTCAAAGGCAGAATGCAAACTTACGCTTTAGTAATGGCAAACTTGTTGTGTTTCCCAGAAGAATCCAAAAAGACATTTGCCTTCACAACATTTAGCCCAAGGTTTTTAAGCGCATTCATCTGCAACCCATTCATTGATACTTAGAACACGATATCAGGTACTCCAGTCTCCAGAAAGAAACATTGAAGATGGATCAGCAAGGCTGTGTGAGCTTTTTATTCCAAAGTATAGAATTTGTGAGACAGATACAGATATAATTCAAAGATAGATAAATGTGGATATATAAAACTGCAAGTTGATGGCGTAGTACAGTATCAAGAAGAGCTCCAAGACGATCCCCGAAGGTTATCTCCACCACAGTAGCATCCAGGTCAGAGTCCTGGTCAATTATAACTTTTGGAGTTGGAATAGTATCAGTTTCACCAGAACTTTCATCCTCCTGTTCCCCATGGGCAAACCAACAGTAAATAATGATGGAATATAAATGAACTGATGATTAAAGAAATTGAAAAATAACAAATATCAAAACTGTTGAGTACCTCCACTGCTGTCCCTGATAATGCACGTGGAGCTATTATAGCTGTCGAGTACAAGAATCTGAA
This sequence comes from Geranium brycei, assembly GCA_036897365.1. Classification (NCBI taxonomy): domain Eukaryota; kingdom Viridiplantae; phylum Streptophyta; class Magnoliopsida; order Geraniales; family Geraniaceae; genus Geranium; species Geranium brycei. The sequence continues at coordinate 7,446 of JAYMTP010006389.1, read as the reverse complement.
GAATGACATACAGTTAACTAGTCAAGCCACAATGAAATCCCTTAGAGTTTACCTCTGGGCGTGATTAATTATCAAGTACATAAAAATAGCCCATCAAGCTATAACACCAACATGATCTTCTAGGGGTATTGAATGCAGCAGATCCAAGCATGTACAGTGGCTATTGATTGGGATAAGCATCAGACTACAATAACATGATAATGCATCGTACTTGAAGAGTATGTATGATGAAACGAAATCAAAGACATTATCACATCCCACAATACAATTAGATCCATTCTGAATTGAAGCAAGTTTTGTAACAAATTCCAAATATTTGTGGAAATCAGCATACAGAACAGACCAAATATATATATTGCCTACAGATAATTAGACCCATTCATCAGTACAAACCACATACCACATTAGCATAACAGATTAGCTTACAAATAATTCGTTACAATTCAATGATCCCAGCAAAATCAAACAATTTGAAACAAGTTGTAGAAATAATTCAAAATGGCCATAGTGTTCGCTTGATGTAATAATCCAATTCAGAACTGTACCCCTTTCTTATCAGCGATTAACACGATTATATTAAAGGAAAAAAGGGACCCATCACCAAGATGGGAAAAGAAAACTCTAAAGAAACATTACAATGAAATGAAATGATAGAAAAATGCAGGACAAAGAAACTAAAAGGGAAAAGCTGAAAAGAGGACGACACTCCTAATTCAGAACTGTATGCAAGAATGAAGCATGAGGTCATAATTCAATAAATCAGACCCAGATGGCCAAATTCATCAGTGATCTCACAGCTAGACAGTCAAATTATACCCAGAAAGAAAAATAAACTAAAAGAAGCAGCAAAGCACCAATTAGCTGAGTTGAGCTCAATTCACCTTGTCTTCTGCAGAGAGGAGAATCGATTGACGACGAGGCCAGCAGGTAAGGGGCAGCACAGGACCTTCAAAGCGGAGCTCCTAAAGTGAGAAGCAGGCATAGCAGAAGCCATGGAAACAGCCATTTCCACCAAAAACGAGAGATTGTGAGCCCCAAAACGAGCAGGTACTAGAGAGAAGAGACAAAATGGATCGAACCCAGATGAGAGAACATGGCGAATTTCAGAAAATGCAGGCAGTGGAGGGGTTGGGCTCAAACTCGGAGGGCGTTGAAACAAATGGGGTTGAGTTATGGCTGGTGGGTTTGGAGAGAGGTCTCGTTTTATCCGCCATTGGATAGAGATAGAGAGAAAAGTGGCAGAATCTTTATGTATGTGAGTGTGTGTGTATGTATGTGAGGGACTAGACACGCTAACGAACGAGCCCAATCTGCAAGAAAATTATCTTCTTCAAGGACCATTCGTCATCTGCAAGAAAATTATGTATCTCTCTCTCTATAATTGATATTTATTTTCTGATTAAAGATTGGACTGGACTGCTTGTTTAAAAGCGACACCTTTGGTCACGATTGAGTCTTTGTTTATCCCCCAATTCTCTCTTCTTGTTATTTTTTGAACTCTTTGTTACTCTCGTCTTTTAACATGATTTTTATTACTGAAGTAATTGTCTTTAATTTTTTCTAATTTTTTTTATAAACATATACGTATAATGTATCATATAATTTGTTTTTAATTTTATGTGATAAAATATTTATTTATTTTAAAACAGATGGAAAAAGATATTTTTATTTTCTTTAAAACAATAGGAGACATGGTTGTCTTGATATGTGGATGGAGCAAATCCCCAACTTTTATAAAGATCTTGCCAAATTTAAGAAATAATATTGCTCTCCAGTCATTATGAGATGGACATTTTTGGGTATAAGTAGCAAGGATTTAACACAACGACAACGAACAAGACCAGTGTATGACCTAACACAATCATTAGAAATTGAGATATTTATTTATATGGTTGTTTTTGGTTTGATTTTGAGCCGAACCGATTAACTCAATTTTATAAAATTAAAAACTGAAACCGAGCTAATAGAATTCGGTTTGATTTAGTTTTGAACATGTTGATTTTTGGTTTGATTTGGTTTTGTTATGAACTACAATTCTTAAAATTCTCATATATTAGACCATTGAATTTTCTTTGAACATATTTTCATGAAATTATCACATTTTTGGTCGATTTTAACTTATTATTTAACTTGTTTTACGTTGACCCGATATTTTTAAGATCAAGACTTGAAATTAACTAAGTGTCCAAATCAATCGGTTCTTATTTTATATATCGAAATCGAACCGATAAAATTTGATTCAGATCAATTTTAAACCAAATCAATTTAATTATTTTTAATTTGATACTTCAGGAGTTAATTAGATATTCCATATAAGTTTTGAGTATTGTTAAGAATAGTAAGACTCATTTCGTCCCTCATAGTTCTCATATCTTTCTATTATATTTCAACAAGCAATAAAGTTTTATGTCAAAACCCTTTATTAAATCAAGTGACTCTCTCTATAGTACAAGAAAATTAACAAGTAGACTCGAATTAAACATATGATCAGAAACCACAAACCCCAAAGTTCTTTCTTCCACCAATTGAACTGTCTTTCATGAGTGATAAATTGACAATAACAAGCACTTGTCACTTTCAGAATCCTACCACCATACCCAACATTACGACCCAATCCAATAAAAGAGGCACTCACTTCAATTAGCCATAGCCAATTGGTCCATTAGGTATTGTTCTTTTCTATAAGGATTGGTTCATGACAATGAATCATCAGGCCCTCACTCTGCTGCACTAGTTTGAGGAAAAAGCAATTTTACAGATATGTTTATTATTTACTGCTTCTATAACCATATTCTTGTAAATTAAGAATAACACATAATTTTATTAAAATACAGTGTCACTTATCATTCATGATTAGTCATATAAGATTTAGAATTTGTAAGGTCCCCATCAATTTCATCATCCTTTCTTTGGTTCTGAATGAAAATTTCCCATTTTTTTGTTTATAGCATTCCTATTTTTGGATCACTTGTTGAAAATATAGCCAAAACACACACAGAGCAGATCTAAAAGCAATCCCATTTTCATTGACATATAAGAACTAACATTTTTGTGCATGTTTCAGTGACAAACTGAAGGTTGAGTTTCAACATTACAACCAGATAGACAAGCACAAGGTAACACTAAGAAACTACACTGACAAGAGCCGAACACTGCTGTGCTTTTTACTTTTACATGTATATGATAATCTACAAAAGAATAAATAAACCAACTAAAGTAGGAGCAATTAAGGCTGATCATCTGTGCCTTCATCGCCCATCTCGTCATTTTCCTGCAACATGTTCATCAGCATCGATATCTGATCTTGCAGCATCGTGTTTTCTCTCTCTACCTCAGAGCGTTTGCTCTTTTCTTGCAAGAGCTGGAGCTGCAAGTGCTCTAAGCACCGAGCATCCTCTTCCAACTGCTCGTTTAGGCCATCAATTTCCCGGTCCTGCAAGGATAATCTATTATTAGCTCATGAAACAACGGGCTAAGATACTATAATAAGTATCAGATGATCGGTTTTTAACTTATAATGCCCTTATATGTGTACTTATAATTTCCTATCAAAGAAAAAAATGTATATCGCTCGTTACAAAGTGAAGTCACCTTTCTGTTCATTTCACTGACTGCAATTCTTCGCATGCTCTCAACAACATCCACGTTCACTAGTTTCCGCTTCTTGCCAACTAGCCAGCCTCGAGGATAGATAGCAGTTTCAAAGTCTGGTGGAGGAAGCAAGGACTCGGCTGATGGTCGTTTCCCGTTGATGTTTGTGATGGGTTCCAATGGTTCAAAAAGAGCCTTGCGGCGTTCAGTAAGCTCGGGAGCTGGTTCTTGCATGTTTTCATCAACCGGGGGTTCTTCCTCCTTGTTCTGTGCCTTTTCCTCATTTAGTGTTTCCTCGATGGCGGTTGTTACCTTTTCTATACTCCCCTTGCTAGCTGTTGGAAACAAATTACCATTCTAGTTCCAACAAATTTAGACACAAAGTTCATGCAACAAAGCAATGCACACACTAAAAATGTCCTACTCGCGCGCTATTAATAAATTGTTGGATTAAGTTCTTTTAGGGAACATGTTAGTCTCCATTTCAACCACTAAGAAGAGTCGGAAAAAATTGAAGGTAAGATAATAGTTGTTGAGGAAATTAATATCTCGAGTTAAACTAACACGTCCTAGTACACCTTCCCTGAACTACTCTGAAAATGTAAAAGACTTTTTATACTTACTCTCAACAAAAATAATTCCTTTTTTGCTTCCCACAGCATTGATGGATACATCTTAATGATTTAATCACCACAATGGTACATTAATCTTGAAGTTAATCCCTATTCCGGTATTCCTCTTCCAATTCTCACAACCTAATGAGAAAGGAAGACAGAAGAAACCCATCACATAGGAACTGTGATGAATTGCATAAGGTAGGTACGGAGGAGCACCATCGTATAAAATTCCAGAAAAGGAAAAGGGAAAATATTGTTTTCTTAGGATTCCATGTCTCTGTTTCTCAAAGATGGGTTGTTGACTTTCTTTTAATACTTTGGATCACTAACTGCCAAATATCATATCTACCTAGCCTGGAATGCTGAATTTGAAAGCAACACGTGAAGATGGCCAAATTGTTATACATATTGGAAAGTTAATGATATGAACACAAGGAGATGTATGATAATACCCATAGCTTCAAGAGAAAGAAGAGACAACCAATAAAGAAATTAAAATAGAAGTGGCACTTTCTTCCTTATCATAAGAGCTCAAACCAGGTTAGAATCCATTTGTTTTCAGAATATCATATCGACTTGTGCTTGTAATATTCCACGGTTGTGGCATTGATACCCTCAAATTCCTATTTTATACCCGTTGACCAAATCATCTTGCATAAACACTATATTCAACCTATCACAAAGATTATCAAGGTAGGAAGTATAACTATTCCTAATCATTGTATATATAGAATAATAGAAAATGGCATAAAATATGTAAACCAAAGGGCTCTGCTACCTAATGTAGTAAGTTTGAGGTCGCTGATTTCAATCATTTCTTCTAAAAAAAGAACACAAAATGCACAAAGAAGAACATAAGGAAAACATGTACAAAGTGAGAGATAAACAAGACCTATTCAACTCAAGTTCCTAAAGATAGAGTAACTTAGGAGCAAAGCCATAATCATAACAACTCGTAGATATTAGACACCATTTTACGTCTTCCCCTATATCAGCTGTAGAGATAAAAATAGGGGTTTTCATGACTGAAATGATACCTCATATCCATAGATCCTCTGCAAATTACATACATTCAAATTGATTCTTATGCATAAAATTTACAAACACACAAAATAAAAACACCAACAAAGAGATATCACCATATGAGCAGCCTAATCACAACCAATCAAATTAAAAAAAAGTAGAGCTTGCTGGAGCACCTAAAAATAACCTAAAATTGACCATGCTCAACTGGGTAGAAATTGTTTTAGTACCAAAACAAACCCCTCCAAATCCAAGAACAACCCAATTCACCTATAACCTTCAAAATCCCCAAAACAAGCCCTAAATTCATTGAATTTAAAATTATGAGCAGTAGAGTACCTGATCTCCTCCTAGACTTCCACAGAACTGGGGGAGAAGAAACAGGAGCAAACCCATCCAGCAGATTGCTCCTTTCCACAATCATCTTCTTCCTCTGTTCCATGAATCAAAGAAGATCAGACTGCCAAAACCCAAATCAAGCCCACTAATTTATTTGGGTTTTTTTGACAAAGTTTTTCCCTTTTTCTTGTTAGTGAGTCAAGAAGAAAAAGATAAATGACTTGTTGGTTTTGTTTGGTTGCTTGCAAATAGTGAGAGGTGTTTTGTTGGTTGAGATTTTGAGATTTTCTGGTGGGAGTTTTTATGCAGACAGTTGGCCTCTTTCTTTCTTCCTCTGTGGGCCCAACTCTATTTATTCCCTCACATTTCTTTTGTTTTTATTTTTTTATGGGATATATGCTAAATGATGTCCAAATGAAATGTCCTAAGCTACTTGTTCTTTACGGTGACCTGCAGTTTTGCCTCTGCAAACCAGAGATGGTATATCCTCTGCAGAGAATAGCATTTTTGGTTGTTGATGCACCTTTGGATTCATCATCCAGTCAAATATGAGCCCAAGCCCAAGCCCAAAAAGCCCAAGAAGCCCAAGTATAACCTACTCAAGTCCCATAGTTGATTAAGACTAAACCCACACAAATTGATAGGGGTTGGCCCGGTTTCGGACGGACCGGATCAGACCAGACCCTCAGTTCCTAATGATTGAAACCTTACTCGAAAATGGTTCTACTTTGATTGCAGTTTTCGGTTTGGTCATTGAATTTTCGATTTTTAAGTTAGGCTCGATTTCTAAGCTGAGTTAAAAAAATTTGAGTCAAACTTACAGTCAAAAACTTTAAATTTGTAATAATAAGAAGTATTAATAGAAAACGAATCTTAAGTTAATATAATTCAATCGAAATATAAAATTTGCAAACAAAATAACAATAAAACATAACTAAAACACTTTAGTGTTAGTGGACGAGAGGTGGATACGCGATAACTTAAATCGGTAAGGTTCTTATCGTTTAAATGTTGGTTTGAGTTTTAAAAATCGAAACTGAATGATTTTGTCAAATTCAGAACCAAACCCAAACCATTAACTGTTATTCTCGATTTTTCAACTATGACTAGGCTCGATCCTTGTTTCGAGATCAGTTTGGAGGACAGAGTGTCTGTCCTTACAAATTGATCCAGTTAAGGAAAACTTGCCATTAGGGATGCAAAAATAGGGGAACCTAAGTCTCGGTGGCGTTAGTGACGATAATGAAATAAAGGGGTAATTGTACAAACTAAATGTCGATTCTTCTCTCTTCCTTTGTGTGAGTTGAGTTGCGCATGACGTGTATGTTTTTGTGAAAAACCCTAATATACCCTCCTAGAGTCTAGACACAAACCACAGTAAATCCGACTCCATTGACAACCTTCTCGTTCGTTCAAACCTTGTCGATGGTGGCGGAGGAAAATCTTGCGCCTACGATTGAAGAGTAAGTTCAAAAACAATTATCATTTGTTTGTATTTTGGAGAAAATTTGAGCAAGTAATTGATTTGAAAAATTAGATCTAAGTTGATGGGGCTTTAGATCTTGATTTGCTGAAACTCAAAAGGAATTGATTGAAAGTTATCGATATTGTTTCTTTTTATGGATAGTGGCATAATTTTGAGAAACGCTTAAATGACTGCAAGTGTTTCCTTTCAGTCCCAGGTTTAATGTTTCTTTATCTTATGCTCGTAGATCTTGTAATAAAGTGGTTCACGAATTGGTCAAATTTGCATTAACTAACAGTAGCTGGAATTATAGGGAAGGATCTGTCCCGCCAACTGTAACTTCAGCTGTCCGGCTTGATGCTGGGTTGGTTGCTATTCATTAAATAAAATTCGATTTTCTTCAAAAATACT
>JAYMTP010006388.1:0-12141 GCA_036897365.1 Geranium brycei | reverse complement strand
ACGAAAAAAGTAATTTAGCTGATACAATAATTAGTAAAAATAATTATAATTATAAACCAATAAATAAAGTAAGAATTAAAAATGTTTTATATAAGAGAGTTTAAAAGTCCACAACTATTAAAAAGAGTTTAGACCCAAATATCATTAAAAAGAAGCGCACAACCATTGAAAAAATTGTCAATTCCAAAGTTTGAACTCATGACCTTGTGGATCAAATTCAACACACTTACTACTAAGCTACACTACTTTTATTATTATATTACACAACTTTTGTACATATACCAGAATGTAAGGGGAGGCATATTCAATTTTCGGGAAAACTTCGTATAATTTTTTTTTCGAATTCCTGAGCCAAGGGGGTGGGTGCCCCCCTTGGATCCGCCACTGTTTAAACATAACAATTTTTTAAAATTTGGAATGCCATCATCTTCAGTACTAAAAAAACATTAAAAGACATGAATGATATCAATACACTTGAATTAGTTGAGTGCAGAACATAATCAAATCTTCCATTAAAATAATCAATCAAACGGTCACTTCACTTTCCATACCTAAATTCCCCATACTAGCCTCTCTCTCTCTCTCAGAAGCGAGTTCCACCCAGGGGTATATCAGTCATTCCGCATCACCAAAAGAAAAGGTCACTTTCTCTCCTCGAAAACCACTGTTTCCAAATTTGTCCTCAACAGCAACGGCCACAATCCATCGCTGTCCGCGCCAAAATACACGGGACCCACCTCCCATTTCAATGAGCTCTGAAATAATTGCACCACTCACCGCCCTTAGATTCTTTACACGTGCCCACCCATCAACGGCCACGATGGGTTTGGAATCTCTCGGGTGGGCCCCGATCCCTAAGACCGGGTCCCAATCATTAGTAAAAGACATCATGTCTGGGCCCCACAGCCAGACAAAGCTTTAATCATTTTTTTTATTTTAGCAATAATATCACATCATTATTCTCTCTTTTTTTCCCTTTCGATAAATTAAAATAATTAAATAATAATAATAATGTCACATAGCTCCAAAACCAAACCATGGGCTAAGTCCAACGACTCCAATAATAAAAATGGTCACACCCCTAATTTACTATATAATTCGAGTCCCACATCTCCCATTTCTCCACTCCAATTATATTTCGAGTGATCATGTTGAGCAAGAGGAGCCGTCCGATCATCGGGAAGATCTCGGAGCTGCTGATCTCCGGTCGCGGGTCGCCGGAATTCGCCACGAGCCCGAGAAGCCCTCTAGACTTGGTGACGATAGGACCAAAGAAGTATGATATGGGAGGGGTTGGATTGGGCATAGTGGCTGCTCTTGAGAAATCGAGCGGACCCAAGTACACGATTTGTAGTCACAGCTTGTGCCGGTCCGACCCGGTTCCGGTGAACGGAGGGTTTGGGTTTGGGGAGGAATTGGAGGATTATACAATAGTGACGTGTCACGGACAGGGCAGGTCATTGACTAAGGTTTATTATGGTGGAGGTGTTGAGTTTAGTACTAATAAATCCGATGAATCATCGGATTATCCGAGGTCGAGTTTTTTGAGTTCGTGTGACTTGTGCGGGAAGAACCTCGACGGAAAAGACATATACATGTACAGGTGGGTACTTGATCTTTTCTTTTTTAATTTTAATGATTTGGTGAATTTGAGATTAATGAAATTGGGTAATTGAAATTTGCAGAGGAGAGAAAGCATATTGTAGCACGGAGTGTAGATCGACGCAGATGGATCAGGACGAGAGAAAGGAGCAGTGTAGATCGGTGGAAGTAGCGAGGTCGCCGTACACGAAAGGCCAAATATTCTCAACCGGAATAGCTGCCATATGATATGATTCATTATATATTGTATATGAGAATTGATGGTCTCATTTTTGAAACTAGCATCCCAAAATTGTAACGATTTTTTTTTTACGGACGATCCGGGTCGAGGGTGTTAGTGAAAGAGATTGTCATGTACTTACAATAATAACATACTTAAAGCTGATGCAAATTGAGTTGCTGGATTTTGGTTATGAATCAAACTATGAACTGGTTTGTTCTCCAAGTAATTACAGACCTGTTAGTTGTGTCACTCTTTCTCAGACACCTTGTCGGATCGGATTCACAGAACAATTTATTAAAATACTGCTACAAAACTAGAAATTTAATACACTATAATAGAACAAAGCAGATTGATATCAGTAATAGTTAATTAGTCAAGTGATTAAGAATTTCATTTATTTAAGCAACATCGATCTGAGTCATATATTATTATTAAGCCTTGATACATATAGGAAGCGAAGCTTGGATTAAAAATTTGGAAATTTTGGACACATCCGTTTGTGGTAGCATCCAATTTTGTATAGCATACCGCTAACTTGAAGAGACTAAAATTTGAGGCCTAAAGCAAAACTAAATTTTTTTTGAAGCCTTCTTAAATACAAAGACATAAAATATACTTAAATTTATTGAAAATTATTTTTCTTAAAACAAGTTTTATGTGCTATGATATTCATTACAACTCACTTTTTAATAAATGTTTATTTCATACTCAACTCAGATTGGTGGGAGTTTTAAAAGTTAAGTTAAAGTACACTTGACAAAAAGATAGTGACATTTGTGTTCAACTAGATTTTTGTCAATTTATTCAATTTCTGTTGTAAGAGTTTATTAAAAATCTTAAATCTTAATCGTAATCAACACTCCTCAAATATGAATTACGCAAAAAGAAGATTGTTATAGATAAGATATGTGTTATAAAAGCATGGGTAGTTGGATTGGTAGAACATTTATGTATTTTTTTTATTGTAAATATAAACCTATCTAATTAAACTATATAAATATAGATTTTAAAATATTAAGATAAACAATTTAAGAAAATTCAGGCCTAAAGCCACCAGTTATTCGGTTAGATACTTGAGCCAGCCTTGATGGTGGCGTACCATACGCATTCGTTACGACGCTACCTATGTTGTGAAGTCGTTACCTACTGGTGGCGTACCTTTGTTAACGTCGGCGTACTAACATTTTTAGTAGGTGGGTATAAATAGGATATTTTTAAATTTTTTAAAGAGAGCTTGTAATTTTAGAGATTCGGGAGCGGCTAGAGGTAGATAAGTGAGATTGTAGAGATTAGAGCTTGAATTTGGCAATTGGATCTTTGATTTGTGTATTTGAAGCTTGAATTCTCATCATATCTTTATTTTTAGTAAAATATCTTCCCTTTTATTTTATTTGTACCTTGTTTCCACAGTTCACTTTGCTAGTTTCATGGATTTCATTATGTTTGCTTGTATTTACATGAAAATGAATAGCTAAACTTGCAAATAGGGATCATCCTTGGGTGAAATAGATTTTGATTTGATGTTAATTGAATGATTACAGTGTAGGGGCATTAGATTAGCGACTTCTCATAGGGAAACTTAATTAGGATGTAATCTAGGAAGAGAGGCTCGTAAAACAATTTAACTAGGTGGAGTAAAGTGAGCTCGGATCTACAACCTATGTAATTTCCATGGGCGCCCAACAAAAAAAATCAAGTTGGATTTAAAGAACTAGGACTAATTTCCCTAAAAATTGAGTTACTATTGATGACATTATAGTTAATCAGGTAATTAGACCATTGATTACCTCATAAGTGGATTTTGGATAAGAAGCGTATTCAATATACCCCTACGACGGTTTAATATTATTAAATGATAATTATGTAACTGAATCTTCGCTTGACATTTCCCGAAAGTCCAACTTCTATCATTGTTGAAAATTTTATTGTTTGCTTGTTTGGTGCATGCTAGTGAGCTTAGTGTGGCTTAATCAAGTGATTTAGAGAAGTTTAGGAGATTGCATGCGTAGAAGTAATTCCATCAAAAATTGCTTTGACCGTTTAAGCCGTGCTTAAATTTATGTAACTCAAAATTAGTATCTACTAGATATCCCTTTACGTTACTTTATTACTTAATGATCAGTGTACTTGTCATGTCAATCGTGTTAGATAAACATGAAAGTTCAAAGTCTCACACTAGAAAAGTACTAGGTATAAGGAGTGTTATATACACATTAGACTCTAAACCCAATATGCTAGTCTTTTGGGTCAAATGTGGACTATAATGTGTGGAAGTACTTTCCTTGGGTGTTCCTCCTGTGTAAGGTCGGGATCTCCCCAACAGTGGTATCAGAGTTTTGGTTCGGTAAAAACTCTCATAGTAAAGTGGGCCAGGTACTCCTATATGACTGGTAAGACCAGGACAATGATCGACTTCTTTCACGGTGAGGCATAGATAGGATGGAAAGGGCACTTGTGGGATTGAGTTTAGCAAGTAAAGTTTGAGCTTAGGGGGAGCCAGCTCGATGTGATAGAACTCAATATGGAGGAAGTGATTGTTAAGTCCACATATGAGTTCAAAGTCACACATTCGAAAGAGTATAAAGTATAAGGAGAGTTTATAAATACATTATACCCTAGACCTGATAGGCTTCTTTTTAGGGTCAATGATGGGCTCTAATCTGCGCCTTGCTTGGGTGCTCCTCCTTGGTAAGTCTCGGATCTCCCCAACAGTGGCATTAGAGCATTGGTTCGATAAAACTCTCATGGGGATGTGGGTTGGATACTCTCTTATGGCTAGTAAGAGCGGGACCTTGATCGTCTTCTCTCATGGTGAGGCCCATATAGGATGAAAAGGCCTTTGTGGGAGGGTAGACCAAGGTAAAAGTGTAGGTTTAGAGGGGAGACAGCCTGATGTAACGGAACTCAATATGGAGGGGGGATTGTCAGGTCCATATGTAAGTTCAAAGTCTCACATCAGAAGAGTACTAGGTATAAGGAGTGATTATGTACACATTAGACCCTAAACCAAGTAGACTAGTATTTTGGGTCAAATGTAGACTCTGATGTGTGTATGGGCTTTCCTTTGGTGCTCCACCTCGGTAAGGCTCGAATCTCCCCAACAGTGGTATCGAAAGCCTGGTTCGTTATACTCTCTTGGTAAAGTGGGTAGGTGACAGGAGGAAATCTCGACAAGCAAAATCTCACCCACTCCCTTTTCGCACGAAAAGTGCACCGGTCTTTAAGTAATAAAATGGAGTATTAAGTCTCATAGTTATCGATCCTACAGAGAGTTATAGTTTAGAGCGTGTGAGTCTGCGGGCGCTAGTAGCATGCAATATCGTCTCGGGTTTGATCGATCATGCAAGTGGAGTTGTAAAGTCAGATGCATATCGCACAAACAAAGTAGTCACAAATTGATTATGCAATTACCCATCTAAAAATCGTGTAATGTGTACTCAATGATGAAAGTGATCAAAGTGTATGGAATCCTGGGAATTGTGTGTCTAGATCAAAAGTCCACTAGTTGTGATTCTATGGGGAAGATTATTAAGTTAAGGGTTATCAAGTATTGGGTAATCCAAACCTTACCTAATATCTCTCTATGAAGAAATAAAAGGTGAAATGTTTCGGTTATAACTAACTCTGCCTAAGCTAGTGATACCCTTAATCATTTACACTTTAAAGTCTAGTAGGATCCCCTAACTTTCGGGTTGATACCCTATGGTTATAAACTGTATCGAACGTTGTCAGTATTGTCGATCCAGTCTCTAAATAATCTAATCGAGCTAGGTCCTTTGCTATCATCTCAAAATCTAGATTAGTTCTAATTCTCAAGCCTATCCGTCCGGGAGAATTAGCATTAAGATTACACTTAGAGCCTTTAACCCTTTACCCTAACTCATAACAATCATATTTAGCATGTTAATAACCTATATCACAAATCTCGTTCATCCTACTCCGATGTAGTGATTTAGCTACTCATGGCAGCCTGGTTAATGATCAAGTTGAGGGCAAGTCTTGGCTTGTATTTTTCTGAATTTATACGTGCCCGATAAATCCAACCATGCTTCATTTGGTATGCGTGTTAATATGTGCCTAAACAATTATATGACCCTGTATGCTTATGCTATTGTTGTGATTATTGTTTCTGACTCAAATATTTATTTAAAGGTTTTGGCTCTACTAGTGAGACAATCTGAATTAATGTATATTTATGAGTAGATATGGTATTTGAACTTGAAATCATGTGGTTTTTATATGCAATAAGTTTTAGCTACTATAATGTTTATTTTGATGGATTGCCTGATAATATCCTATTTCTTCTTGCATCACCGCCATTTTTGGTTTGGTTATCATTTTTAATAGGTTGTCTGATTGGTTAATTGAGTTGATATATTTCTTTACGTTTATCTTTAATTTCCTTTCATCTATATTGAAATGTTCTGAAACATTTTTCTTTCAAGTATAGATTAAGAAGAATTGTTTATGATAACATACATCATGTCTGTGAGTATACTTATCCAACATCTAATATGACATATGCCTGTTCTGTTTATAGAATTGGGGTTTGGATTGATTTTATCTATGTTCATTTGTTGGATGATATTTCTAAAATTAACATCTAGGTTCCATTGTTTCTTGAAGGTGAGACCATAACCAGAAACAATGGAACTTTCAATTTTGTCGATAAATAACTTTTAAGCAAAGACTTGGTATCGAGGCGATAGACACCGGAGAAGCCATCTTCGCCGAGCTCCTCGCCGGAGTAAGCATAAGAGCGAAGCTATAGAGAGATCTAAAATATTTGAAAGCAAAATGGGTGTATTTAGAATGATATGACCGTTATTCTTCAAAATAAAAGAAGAAGATGTGACCAGCCAGAACTGGGCCTTCAATGGCCCAACTGAAATGGCTCTGCTTAAAACAACCACACAGAAATCGATGAACTTTATCATTTTTCCATCAAATCAAGATGAAAATAAATATTAATGTTAACCCATGTTAAAATAAATTATATTATTAGTTAAGTGGAAAAATGTCACTTTAGTATACTCAAGTACAGTCAAATTTCACATAAATATATCTAATTATGACGGGCTTGGAATGAAGGGTTTGGCTTGCAACGGGTGGACGAAGATCGATTGGGGTGGTGGAGGTTTGGTCTGGTTCGTGATGGCTGGACAAAGGTCGACTGGAATGGTGGAGATTGGGTCTAGTTCGCGACGGCTAGACATATTTCATTGCAGAAGTTGTCTTCGCTGCCACAGAAAATGAAGCCACCAAGGTTGGATGTCACATTTAGGGTTGGATTCTCAGACGACCAAACCCAACTAAGACAAAGCAAAAGAATTTTTTATTTTTTATATTAATTTTGTGATTATTATTTGAGATATAACAGTTTTTTAAAATATTTTTAGATATAATAATTATTAGCATTATTAATTTATAATAGTTATAATAATTTTTTAGTTATTTATTGTGCAATGATTATTAATAAAAATTTAATTAAAATAAAAATTAACATAATTTGATGGAGTGTAGTAAATCGAAACAAAAAATAGCCAGTGTAACGCAAAAACAAAAAACATATTTAGGTATAATAAAGTGATATTTTACCTAGACTTTGGTATGACTATAACAAATGGTGAAGTAGGCGAGCTTTTCCGGTAACAAATATCCAAACACATTTGACGACATGATTTGAAAATTAAGAAATTGACCAAAGACATTTTTGTCTTTTCACTTTTAAATTTAACATAGTCTATTGAAATTCTAAACGGGTGGGAAAAAAACTTGTAATATCTGAAATAGCCAAAAATTATTTAGATTTAACGAAGTGAAAATAGTTTATACTGCATCATAGATGTCTGTCATTTTAGTTGAAATTTGACATACACGAAGTCTCGATATTATTGGTGAAAGTCTAACCTTAGTATTAAAGATGCTCTTTGTGAGATAGGTTGCAAGAAAAGAAGGACAAACACTTTGGATGGCAACTTGGTATAAATGGTTTCCCAAAATGGCATTAATAGCAATACTTAGAATGTGGCCTCACTCACAAATAATGGCATCAAGAAAGATTGCAATGCAAAGAACTGCCCAACCCTACAAATAATGCACACCGACAATATCACATTCAAATTTACAACCACGCTTTACACGCCATTTCTACTTTTGTCCGATCAAATACCAACTTCCACTAAAAAAATCTACACACCATTATGCATCATGTAGTTTAGTGACATAATAAATGTACCGACTTATACTATTGCTTGTTCAAATAATTAAATGATTGGAATTAAACAAGTGGTTTAAGATTCATAGGAAACCAAAAACATCAAACACTATTTATTAGGTCAAATGTATTGAATTGGAACATGTGGTTCACACAAATCAATTTGTGGATCCCATCCCACCACCTCACCTAACCCATATTCATCCACTCTTTCGCTTCTTTCTCAAACCAAATCAAAACCCAAATTCAAGAAAATGAAAATAATCAAACAAAAAGAAATCAATTCTCTCTTCTCTAAACTAAATGTCATGTTTTTATTTTTAAAAAAAAATTGAAAAAAAAATTCTCCACTTGTTATTTGAGTTTTGTAGAGACTCTCTGTCTGCTGTATTTTATTTTTACAAAAATTCTTCATCTACCTTATATATTTTTTTCACCATTAGTATAATTCCGTTAAAATAAACGAAAATCTTGAAATATTTTTATAAATCGAAAATACCCTCATTATTTAGTATATAAAATTGCAAAAAACTCTTCATATATTATTTCACTTTTGCAGGGAGTCTCAGTATACAATACATTTTTTGCACAATCAAAATAATAAAAATAATATACATATACAACCAAAGTATAAATTATCGTAAATTAAAATAATAAAAATAAATATTTTGATTTTATCAAAAGTATAAATGTTTTTAATATTTATTTTTGTATAAGATAAATATTTTGATTGTGCAAAAAATGCATTGTATACTGAGACTCTCTGCAAAAGTGCATTAATATATGGAAGCTTTTGCATTTTATATACTAAGTGTTGAGGATATTTTCGGGATTATAAAAATATTTCAAGATTTTCGTTTATTTTAACGGAATCATACTAGCAGTGAAAAAGAATACAAGGTAGACTAAGAGTTTTTGCAAGAAATACATCAGTTTCTGCAAAACTGAAATAACATGTGGAGAGCTTTTGCAATTTCCCTTTTAAAAATGTCAACCGCGGTAATATTTTTGTGTGGGTTGGTTATCTTATGAAAAATGACGGATAATTATTTGCAAGTAGACGAGTTTTGCTCATAATCATATTTAAGTACCAACTTGTATTCCCAACTCACTTGAGTATATTTTTCATCGACCATTAATTTTCAGTTTATTTTAAAATACATTAACTAATTGTTTTCTAATTTTCAATAGCCGTCATTGCATTTTTTTTCTCATGGTTGCCATTGCACGTCAAAACTAAGGGATACATTCCCCAACAAACCATGGTTGAAATACAAACCTAGGAATCATTAATGATCGTTAGATACTATTCATCCATACATGTCTTTAATCACTAATTTCGACATAAATAATTCAATAAACTTCATAAAGAGCAAATTAGTAATTGTGCCTTCATAAACCACATCTGAACATGAATTGTGCACTCAATCTCTTTGAGACTCTTCGATTTCTTCACAATTCTGCGATCAATTTCTTCGCGATTGTGCGATTACGCTCCGACGATTTTTCCGGGTGACGATCAAGCGATCATCAGAATTGAAATCTACTTCAGCGACAATTGCGAATTTCGACAACCATAACGACTTACGGCGATGATCAGTGATTGGAGAATAATTTGAATCCGACGATTTCTTCTCAACATGTCATTATACGATCATTTTGGACATGATTCGGTATACTAATTCAAATAACGCTGAACAATTCAATAATCGTCACATCTATGATTGCACGATCGATACCTTGACAAATCGATAGCTTGTTTCGTGCTGAATTTTTATATGAAATCAATTTTAAGTTGTTTTGAGACTTAACACCTTTATTCGACAATTTTGTACTATTAAGATATATTCAATCTTCCTCCATTTAGTTTCTGAAACAAATTTCAAGTTATCCACATATTGTTTTTCAAAATCTCAGTTTCTAAAACAAATTACATCATTTTGCAACATTTCTGTTTTGAAACAGTTTTCAAGTTTTTCGCAGATTCTTTCAAAATTTTAGTTTATGAAACAAGTTTCATTCATTCACAACATTTTATGAACATTTATGCTAAACAAGATGCTAAACCGACTACAGCGAGGGAGCTCGAGTTTTACACGTTCCTAACTATAACGAGGGTCCCGAATTCTATAGTATACCCTACGGATAAACCCTATTGAGGGTCGGGGTTTTATGCGTTCCCGACTGTAACAAAGGTCCCAGGCTCCATACTATTCCCTAAAAGGGAAAGTGAACCCTGTTGGGAGAGGGGTGTAACGAGGGGACAGCTTCCATAATATACCCTAAAAGAGAAAATAAGCCCTGTCGAGAGAGAGTTGTAACGAGTATCTCATGTTCCATATTATACCCTAAAAGGGAAAGTGAACCATGTTGGGAGAGGGGTGTAACGAGGGGGATCGGGTTTCATACCATACCCTAAAAGGAAAAGTAAACCATGTTGGGGAAGAGGTGTAACGAGGGTCCCAAGTTCCATATTAACCCTATAGGTGAGTGAGGGCTCGACTTATTTACGACAGCCTACAAAAGTATGTATTCTAAAACAAATTTCAAGTTTTTAGCAGTATTATATCACAGTTTAACAAAGTTCCCTAAAAATCGAAACAACTTGGTAAAACATGAAATTTGTTTTAGAACAATTTTTTCTTAAACTTTTTTCATTTCTTATGAAATATGTGTTCAGCTTTTATGAAATTTGTTTCATTTTTTCTAAAATATGTGTTCATCGAGAAATCGCATCCTAACAGTACAAAATTGTAAAAAAAAAAGACAGTGATTTGTCAAATATTGAAATCGTGGATCGCGCGATCACTGAACTATCGATCGACGGATCATTTAATTGTACGATTACTCGATATATCATTCGTTTGATTCGAATTGCGCTATTAATAAATTGTTAGGTCGAGAAAAATCGTCGGAATAGAAGGCTTCTGTTCGACCAACGTCGTCAGAGAAAAAGGCTTGCCTCGATTGATACTTGGAGCGAAATCATAACCACAATTGAGGCTTGGAGTGGTTAATTTATGCGTTTCCATCAAAACAAAACCATTAAAAAGACGATGCTACTCTCGCGTAAAGGTCAAAACACCAAAATAAATTCATAGATTTCATAAATTACAGCGCACTACTACTGTAACTATCATTACCGTCGATGAGCTAATCGTGTGGCCAAGAAGGGTTCGCATGTTTGTATTTCAAGCCACGATTTGTAGTTGAACACGTCCCCAAAACTAATAGATCTGAAGTCATTTATGTCTTTAGATAGAATTTACAACATTAACTCATAGAAGAGAGAAAAGAGAGATATATAAAATGGGGAGTGAGAAAAAATATATACATAAAGGTAATCATTTCAAATGTAATGAAGTAGTCACTCCAATAATTTGAGACTCACACTTACAATCGTGAGGTCAAGTGTGTATTTTTAGAAAAAAATGACAAAATTACCTCTAAAATTAAAAATTAACATTTTTATAAAATAATTTAATTAAAAATTAAATTACACAGTTTAATTATATAAGTTTGAGTCGGAAGATAAAAATATATTTTTTTGAAAGAAAAATAATTTTTAACTTTAAGGACATCAATTGAGCATACCCTAGTGGTTTGGGGCCTATTTGCTTCCTTGTACTCAGGTCTTAAGTTCGAGTCTTTGTTGATACCCATGAAAACTATTATTATATTTAGGGAAAAGTACACTTTTGTGCATCTAACTATACCACTTTCATACCCTAACTATTTTTTTCTTTTTTTTCAGTATCATAACTATCATTTTGGGACAATCTACTCCTAAAATACCAAAAATACCTAAACTACCCCTAAAATTGAACCAAAATTAAATATGGTCTAATCGAGAGAACTAGCCCAATTGGAAAAACCGCAATTGAGCTGGCTCAAATTCCACACACTCTCCCCCTACTCCAGCGACCCCTTCCCCGCGGTCTCCGGCCACTCCAACCCCTAGCCCACCTCCTCCAGTGACTCCCTCCGCCTTGCCGTCGTCGTCCACCACTCCCTCCTCCTTCCCTCCGCCACCACCTTCCACACCCTCTCCCCCTCCTCCGGCGACCCCGTCACCGCCGCCTCCGGCCACTCCACCCCC
>JAYMTP010006387.1:0-12147 GCA_036897365.1 Geranium brycei | reverse complement strand
TTTGAAACATAATTAAATGGACACAAACTTTTGAGGGAGAGTGCACTTATGTCAATGTAATTCAGGAAATGTCAGCTTAACATAGAAGGGATTAATTCTGGAAATGTCAACTTAATATAAAAAGGAAATGGAGCGCAAAAACAAAAAGTAAAAAACCTAATCACTGTTCGAGATATTAAATAATGATCTGATTTACATAAAAAGAAAATAAATAATTTTGGAAAGATAATCATGCAGAATCAATGACATATTATACCTCTATGCGATTTCCCCATATTACTCTCACGCATCAGATTGTTTAATGAATTGGTGGGCCCATACCACACGTGTGTCATCTTGATCACACCACAGATCTAACGGTCCATATATGTTCTAACGTTCTAACACTAAATAGCTATTCTCATATGATTTATGCTCTCTCTCTCTATATATATATATATGTGTGTGTGTGTGTGTGGATGCATTCAAGTGAGAATCAAAAGTTACGTGAGAACCCGTGAGAACCACCCAAATGTTTCGAGGGGGCGTGTATTTTTCTATAACCTAGAGGGAAAAGTGTTACCTGTCGCGGGGAGGGGTGTTACGAGGGATTAGAAGAAGAAAAAAAAAGTTTTTTTTTGTCTGTCATAATAATGTTATGGAAATACGTGTCATAATAATGGAAACACGGTTATGAAAATACATAGCATAATAATGAAAATACATGACTTAATAATGGAAATACATGACATAATAATGAAAACACGGTTCTCACTGGTTCGCACGAGATCATGACCCTATATATAGGGATGTATTCAAGTGAGAACCAAGAGTTGCGTGAGAACCTGTGAGAACCACCCAAATGTAACGAGAGGGGCGTGTATTTTTCTATAACCTAGAGGGGAAAGTATTACCCGTCGAGGAGAGGGGTGTTACGAGGAATTGGAAGAAAAAAAGTTTTATTTTTTATTTTTGGTCTGCCATAATAATATTATGGAAATACATGTCATAATAATGGAAACATCATTATGAAAATACATGACATAATAATGGAAGTACATGACTTAATAATGGAAATACATGACATAATAATGGAAACACGGTTCGCACATGTTCGCACAAGACCTCCTGGTTCGCACGAGAGCATGACCCTACATTGTAGAACCATGTAGAACGATAGTGCAAAGTTGTGGAACGTGATAGACTTCGTGTAAAATTGAAGAACCTTGTAGAATGTGTAGTGCAAAGTTGTAGAACCTTGTAAAATGTGTAGTGCAAAGTTGTAGAATGTGATGGACCCGTAGAACCTTTAAGTGTGTGTTGTAGAACATTGATGTCACGTGTCGCACGCTGAGATAACGTGTGTTCAGATCCGCACTGATCCAACGGTTGTAGAACGTTCGGACGTTCAAGAGGTGCTCAGATTCGTTTGGATTCGATTGGGTTTGAGCAATTACAGTTTTTTAAACTAATTAAAGAATTTGTGTTTTTTTATTTACATACTAAGCTTATGGCATCGCACATGCTACGTGCATTGCCATTGTTATGATAACATACCATGGTTATGTGTGTTGCCATTGCTGATGGTCACACGTTATCAACAGTGTGCTTACGGTAATATTCATGTTCACTGCCATTGCTAATGGCAACATTTTTCGACCTCAACGACAATGTTCCATGTATGATGCCTTTGCGTAAAAAAACACAATTAGTCCGTAAAATGACCGACTAGAGTTTGAGTATCTTGAATAAGAGACGATTTGTATACTTCCCCTCACAAGCCGGTGTCAGAATTACAGGATATATTTTTCCAAATTACTGGGATGTACACGTAAATTGTAAGGGTCGAGTCTGAAATTTTGACAGAAGAGAACAAAAACAGGAGCATAATATAAATAGAATTTGCAGTGGAAATTAACTAATAAAAGTGTACTAGCTACGCGCGCTTCCATTGTTATGGAGCGCTGCCATTATTAATGTCGTGCGTTATAAGTAGCGTGCTTATGGCAATATTCATGTGCACTGCCATTGCTAATGCCAGTGTTTTTTAACCTAAATGCCAACGTTCCATGTACATTGTCTTTGTGTAAAAAACAATTTTGTTTAAAAAGGCCGATTGGAGCTTGGGCATCTTGAGTAAAGGAAGATTGGTATACTTTTCCTCACATGTCGGTGTATGAATTACGGGGATATATACGTCAGACCCAAAATTATGACATCCAGAACAAAACATAAACATTGCATAAACATAATTTGCAGTGGAAATTAATTAAAATAGTAAGGCAAAACTCGTAGGTACTTTATGGCGGCTTTAACCCTATGGCGTTGTTGATGTGGGTCCATTCGGTGCCTATATCGACACCTCTTTACCCACATTTAGTACCAAATTTCCCTCGTTATGTGGATATTTAGAGCCGTTTGTACCACTTTACACCCTCGGATATGTTTGGTGCAATTGTGCAGAAAATAGGTGAAAATAGAGCAAAATGGACCAGAATCGCAGCAGAATTTCTTTGAGAGCACACATTTTTCGTACTTAAGCCGATGTGATCCAAAGTTATATCAAATTGAAGAAAACTGGTTGATAAACAAATCTTGAGAAGGAAGTTTTCCCTAATTCTCATGGTAAGAAGCTCAAAACTACAATCAAAGACAGCACTAAAATAGATCTCAGGATGGCATGAGCACCAGATTTGCGAGCGTCATAACTCTCACATCCGAAGTCCAAATCGAGCAAACAATATGTATAAATTGAAGAGGACGAGAAGAGCTACAATTCTAGTGAAGAAAGTTTTTGCATTGAAGGCCCGGAAGGTGACGAAAGACACTTTTGTAACGATTGTCACATGAAAAAACCCAACTTACAGAGAGTTGACTATGGTGTGACTATGATGTAACCATGATGTTACTATGAAGCGACAATCATCAAGTCACATTGTGAAAATCCAGAAAAACTTATAAATAGCAGTTTGCGTTTTTGAGCATAGGGTTCCAAAAATTTGAGTCTTTTGACGTTCCAGAGATGAGTAGAAGCCCTAACCCATCACCCATCACCTAAGATCACAAGGATTAGCAAGGAGTCGTTGTTCAGAGATCGAAGTAGAAGATTTGGAGTATATCGGTCCGAGCCTTAGTGCTTAGAGTTTGCTCTTTCTCTTCCCTCTTGTATTTCGATTTTCTGATATGTCTCTTGCATTTTGCACCATGATGAGGGGCTAAAGACCCTAAATCACGGGTGCTAGACGTGTGATACTCGATGTTTGACACTTTTAAATAATTAATCATTGCATGCTATTGAGTATTGAATCTACTTTGTGTCTATATGTATTTGTGAACTTAACTACTTTATAAACACAATCATAGTTCAAAACTGAGCCTGAGATGGACAGTCGAAAACCGAACTAAGTCGAATCGAGGGGTCGGTCTCCTGGAGTCGATCGCTCGGTACAAAATTGTTGAACTTAAGGCTGTAGAGGATCGTTTATAAAAAAATCCCGAGAGGGTCATCGGTCCAATATTAGGTGTTATCTAGTGTCGAGAGACGGGTAACATAGTCATAGCATAGGCCATTACTCAGTACATTATGCTTAGTTAAATATTGAAACCTGGATTGACATTGAGCCGTCGTCTAGCACCCGTGGTTGCTAGTCAATTGTTGATTCTCACATCCATCCCAATTATCCTTAGAATATTTTGTAACTAACCATCTTTCAACTTATTTTCGTTTATAAAATCAAAACCCCTAAAAATTTGTGCTTACTTTATTTTTATTTTTCTTTTCGAAAAGGGAACCTTAATTAGCCAAATAAGAGACACTATTTTGGTCCCTGTGAATTCGACCCGGATTTCAGCCAGAATATAAATTTACTTGATAACGATCGCGTCTGGTGCGCGAAGCCTTAAGGTGTGTGCGGTGCGTGCACGCTTCTCGGCCCATTTATGACAGCTTCAACTCTATGGCACCATGTAATCGTTGGCTGTCTTGTAGACGCGCTTCAATATACATTCTTGATCTTATTGATTGTTGGAGGGTTAGGGTTAAATTTCATAATGAAAAAAAAAAAATCTTTCCCCGTCTACTTGTTAGTTATACAACCTAACAGGTGGGAAAACCGCAAAAACTTAATGAGGATCACATCTTCTATAATATCATTATTGAAATATACTTAATAGTCTCTCGCAAACTCAATACGGTGTAAATAAATCGAGTGGAAATATTTAAATAATTTATTTAGCACATTATTTTTCATCTCCTCATTAGTTAGAGTATTTAAAAAGATTGCATCTATATTTAACACTCTCCCTCACGTACCGGTGTCCAAATTACGGGATAAAAATGAGTTCAAAAGTTAAGACATTGCTCGTCAAACAAATCGAAATAAAATATAAAATGGAGCAAATTGGTAGAATATATATGTAGAAGAGAATTGGTTATCTTACCGACCCATTAAAATCAGAAGTCATCGATGAGGGGACAAAATCAACTTCAAACCCATTACTACTACTAAAGGGTCAATTTTGTAGCCTATCTGATTTATGAAACTCAAAGAATAGAGAGGCGTGAAAAAGCTCATGCCTTTCCAAGACCAAAATCTAAAGAGGATCAGCAAAAAGGCCACCTGTCCCCTTAGCTGACGTACCCATAACACAATACAAAATGGTATCCAACGAATCTCTTTGAATTAAAATTTAATGAATATTACAAGTGTCCATCTCCTTAATAAGTAAGCAACTCACAGCTGCTCTTAACTCATTGGTTTTCTGCTAAATTTCAATACAATATACAAGACAATTCATTAAAAAATTCCACCACTAACTCACTCCTTATTTTAATTTTATTTATCCTGCAGAGTGCATATTATTATGCTTTATTACTTGGGTCAGTAAATAGGTGTCCTCTTGTCATCGGCTCACTCTCTTTAGCACCAAAGAGATATGATCTCCAGTTGATTTGATTCTTGTTAATAACATGTCACCCAATGTTATGGCAGGATTTTTTTCTTCCCTTATTGCCCTTCTTTTTATTAGTAAGAATTCATTTTAAATATCGAGTTTGTAAGACTCTAATTTTTAGAGTGAATCGAGTTTATACAATTTTTTTAACACAAACATTAGTATATGTCTCATATATAAGAAATATACTCATTTGATTTTTATATTTTTGTAGTATTTGTTAAAAAATGTTTGGCACTAATCAAACAAAAAAGATATTTTAAAAACTAATTAAAACTTAGCTGGTGATGGTTCACAGTCATAATACTCATTCGTGTCTTTTACCTTAACTTCAACAAATGAACAAGTAAATTGAGTTTAAACATATTTTATATTTTGAAGATACAAAATAACCTTGCAAAACGAAAGGGCATTGATGTAATTTTGGGAATGGTGATGGTATATTGGAAGCTAACCAGTAGCAAGGTGGTACAGTAGAAAAGATAGAGATGATTTGATTAAGACAGTAAATTGATAGATGGAATGAAACTAAACCTTTTAGCATTGCAGGTATAAATATGTAAGCATGGGCATTGGTTTAGCTCAACCCAGATCAATCAAACACATTGTCATAGAATTTGGAAGACAAAATCTCCTTGGGTACACCAAGAAAAAAAAGAGAAACATGTCTTGGGGAGTGATGGGAGGTTGGGGAATGATGGAGTCAGAGGTTTGGAGAAAAGGTCCATGGACTGCTGAAGAAGACAGGCTCCTCACTGACTATGTCAATCTCCATGGTGAAGGAAGATGGAACTCTGTTGCTAGGCTTGCTGGTCTGTCTCTCTCTTCTCTGTTATATTTAGTTTAGTGTGTTTGATTGGTAGAATCTAGAAAAAAGATTGATTGTTCTCCTTTTCTCTTGTTTTTGTGGTGAAGGGCTAAAGAGGAATGGAAAGAGCTGCAGATTGAGGTGGGTGAATTACTTGAGGCCTGACCTCAAGAGGGGCCAAATTACACCTCATGAAGAGACCATCATCCTAGACCTTCATGCTAGGTGGGGAAACAGGTAAATCATACTATTTCTTTTTCTTGATTTTTTCTTTTATGTTTCTTCTCAGTATCACACATCAATACGATAAGAAGATGATAAGATATAAATCTAATCGTCAGTTATAAACATTTTGATTTGGAAGTGTTATTTAAAAACGTGAATTTTTAAGTGAAGTGAACTTTAACACTTTGATTTGACTTCTGTTTAATCCTAAACAAACAGATGGTCTACGATTGCAAGGAACCTGCCAGGAAGAACCGACAACGAGATAAAGAACTACTGGAGGACCCATTTCAAGAAAAAGAGTAGATCGTCCTTAGACAGCTCGGAGAAGGCCAAATCGAGACTTCTTAGAAGGCATCAGTTTCAGCAGCAGATACAGCAGCAACAGCAATTTGACCATCAAGTGAACATGAAAAGGTTAATGTCTTTAATGGAGGAAAGTGACAACGTTGATAGTTCCAATTACTGCATGCCTCCTCAGGTGTCAGTGGTTGGACCAGAAATGGTTCAGGGCCGCACGACAATGAGTAGTGCTAATGGGGAGCAGCAGAGCCACTGGAGCTCCATGATTAACAATGAGCCGGAGGCCATGAATGAGGAGGAGATGGTGATGTGGAATCATGGTGGCTGGTGGAATATGGATGACAATTTCAGTGCCAAACCTGTTGGTCTGCACAATTTTGTCACACCCTTTTGCTAATAATCCGTTTTGGATCCAATTTTGATTACAATTCCCTCAAAAGTGAAACATCACTCACTATTAGTTAGTAGTCATAACTACTAGTAGCAGTAGTAGACATCATGAAATTAGAAGCTCCCATAAAGAAAGTGCTTTTGGAATTTGGGTTAACTTAGTTTTGGTTGGTTGGTGAAGATATCCAGACTACACAAAATATGTGTATCAGTACCAGGTTAACAAACTGTTCCAAAGGAGAGTACTTAGCTTTTCCAGTTATATGTAAGCATATGTTATCAGAATTGGATTCTTTTAAATTCCAATCTATTTACATCAATCAATATGATAATGAAGCATCCAATATATATTTGAACTTTGAAGTGATGAAATTTATATATTTTATACATGTGGGTTAGTATTGCAGAACAGTTGTTGACTCAAGTAGAGTGTAAATTCATAAGGAGCAAATTCCAATATCAAAGGGGATTACTTTTTTGGTGTAAATTAAAAGTTCATATGAGCTATTAAATTAACAAAATAAATGTCTTAGATGAACCCATCACTTAAATTCACATGTAATTTATGTGGGCTTTAATTTAATTAATTTTTTTTATCATTTATGACGTGTTTTAGGGGTGTATTGAATTATGATTTAATGAATTTCTCGTGGTATTTAATTAAGATTTTAAAAATTCATTTAAACTCTTATGGTATTCAATTATGACTTTAAAAACTCTTTTTAAATCTGATGGTATTGAAAAAGTCAATGATTATGAGAGATTTCAATAAATGGGTAACTTTGGATAATTTTGAGAACCTTAGTATAAATACCAAACTCGTTTAGAAATATCATCTCCAACCCTCAGATTTGGATTCTTTATTATTCAAAAAGAAACAAAATAAAACATGAACAAATACAGAAACAGGGTAGATCTGCCCTCGCCCGATAATGAGCAAACTGGGCAAGCTGAGAATCATATGGGGATTCGAGAGGGCCCAATAGCACGAGCCCCTCAGTTTAAGGTACCCACAGTTCCACTCCCTTCCTTTGATGGCACTGATGTGCGAAGCTGGCTTCAAGGCTGTATGGATTATTTTTATTATTGTGAGGTGCCTCCTGAACACAAGACTAGTTTTGCTTCTGTCCATTTTACTGGATTGGCTTGAAGTTGGTTTATCCAATTTAGAATGGGTAAGGGAGTTATTCCTTGGGAACAATTTTGCAGAGAAGTGACTTGAAAATTTGACAAGCAAGGGCATGATGATATTGTAATTGAATTTGATCACCTCAAACAGAGAGGGACAGTACAAGAGCTGGAATTTCAATTTGAGGAGCTGAAAGCATTGATGAGTTACAGGCTGCCTCTTATGTTTGATGAAAATTATTGGGTTTCCAGCTTTATTGGGAAATTGAGGCCTCAATTGAGAAATGGAGTGCAGGTCTTAGCCCCTATGAATTTGTATCAAGCTATGTTTATGGCACGACATGAAGAACAGAGAATGATTCAACTGCTTGGGCCTCACTATTATAAGCACAATGCCTTATTGAAACCAAGAATTGAGCCAGCAAGAACCCAGTATCTTCCTAAGACAATTTCAAGTGGGAATGTTATTAAAAAGACCAACCCTGCTTTCATTGAAGACAAGAAGAAGGGACTATGCTATGGATGTGATGCAAAATGGTTCAAGGGTCATGAATGCCCAAATAAAAATCATATGTTGCTGATGATTCAAGATGTGGATTCTGAAAATGAGGAAGAGGTATTTTTAGATGCTGAAATTGAACCTGATCTCAATGATGGGAAACCAATCATCCCTGAGGTCACCTTTTGTTGCATGGGGATCAAGCTTCTGTGCCTTGCATCAAAACAGATGGACAACTCAAAAAGAAATTTGTTTCAATTTTGGTGGACACAGGAGCTACCAGGTCATTCTTAGATGAGCTGACAGCAAATAGACTCAACCTGGAAATTCAAACTGCTGACCCTGTGATGGTGAAAATGGGTAATGGGGAGAGGCATCTATGCAAAGTTAAGTGTTGTGTTTCTGTAACAATCATGGGAATAGTTTTCAGTTGGACATTTCTCATCATGCCAATTGGAAATTGTGATATAGTGTTAGGAACAGATTGGATCAAAACTGTAAATCCTATCATGTTTGATTATGACTAGAGAGCTATGAGTGTGACTGTTAAAGGTTAATGGTTGACAATGGTGGAGAGACAACCCGAGACAACCCAGATTGTGAGCCACAACATTACCTTCAGAAAGGTATGCACTGAATTAGCAGGAGAGACTATACATTGGGCAATTCTTGAGAATGGAGGCTGAACATGCTGTTAGAAACTGGGACCTTAAGCTGCAAAACTTGTTAGAAGAGTTCAAAGGGGATTTTTGAGAAGCCCGCATCTCTACCTCCAAGAAGGCAGCATGACCATACTATTCCACTGGTTCCAAGAAGCAAACCTCCATCACTGAGACCATATAGGTACAACTTCCAGCAAAAAGACATCATTGAGAAAATTGTTCAAGAACTATTAGATGAAGGAGTGATACAAAAAAGCAACAGTCCATATTCATTCCCTATTCTCCTAGTCAAGAAGAAAGATGGGACTTGGAGAATGTGTGTGGATTTTAGACAGTTAAATGGGCAAACTATCAAAGACAAATTTCCAATACCAACAATTGAAGAGCTACTGGATGAGCTAGAAGGGAGCAAGTTCTTTTCAAAAATTGACCTGAGGTCAGGGTATCATCAAATCAGGATGGGAGAGTGGGAAGAGCCCAAAACTGCATTCAGAACCCATCATGGCCATTTTGAGTTTAAGGTAATGCCCTTTGGTTTAACAAATGCACCTGCTAGTTTTCAATCTCTTATGAACCAAGTTTTCAAGGATTATTTGAAGAAGTTTGTGCTAGTATTTTTTGATGACATTATGGTGTATAGCAAAAGCTTGGATGAGCATTTTGAGCATTTGAGTTTGGTAATGAAAAGGCTAGAGAAGGAAAAATTGTATGCTAAGGCCAGCAAGTGTGAGTTTGGGATGCAGAAAATAGAATATCCGGGCACATTATATGTGGAGAAGGAGTTGCCACTGACCCTAGTAAAATAGAGGCAATGGTGAATTGGCCCAAGCCAAAGAATATTAAGTCCTTGAGAGGATTTTTCGGTCTCACGGGTTACTACAGAAGATTTTTCAAGGGATATGGATTGATTGCTAGGCCTCTAACTGACCAACTCAAGAAGGAATCATTTCATTGGAATGAAGAAGCTAAGAAGAGCTTTAAAAATTTTAAAAATGCCATGGTCCAAGCACCAGTTTTGAGGCTGCCAGACTTCAAGTTGCCTTTCACAGTGGAGACGGATGCCAGTGATCAAGGAATTGGAGGAGTATTGATGCAAGAAGGAAGGCCTATAGTTTTTTTCAGTAAAGCTTGGGGAATCAAGAACAAGAAGCTATCTACTTATGAGAAGGAACTAGTGGCTATGGTGGAAAGTGTACAGAGATGGAGATCCTATCTCCAGCATCAAAAATTCTTCATCAAGGCTGACCAGGAAAGCCTAAAATACTTTATGGAACAGAAGTTGACTAACCCATTTCAACAGAAGTGGCTGCCTAAGCTAATGGGGTTAGATTATCAGATTGACAACAAAAGGGGAAAGAAAAATCTGGTAACAGATGCCCTATCCAGAATGCTTAGTGAGGCGGAATTGGGTGCTAGAATTGTGATAGTACCAGATTGGATCAAGGAAGTTATAAGCAGCCATGAAGGGGACATTTTAGCAGAGGATTTGCTTAATCAAATTGCTCTAACTCCCACAAGCCTACCAGGGTATAGTATGAAGCAAGGGATGATTGTGCGTAACAATAAGATCTACTTGGGGCAGGGAAATGGTATTAGACAGAAAATGTTGGAATTCATGCACAGTTCAGCTGTAGGAGGACATGGTGGAATCAATGCCACCACCATGAGATTGAAAAGAAATTTCTTTTGGACAGGTATGAACAAAAATGTCTATAGACATGTGCAGGAGTGTGATACTTGTCAAAGGTGCAAAGCAGAAAATGTGCAATATCCAGGTTTGCTACAACCTTTGGAGATACCAGCTCATCCATGGAAGGAAATTTCCATGGATTTCATTGAAGGGTTGCCCAATTCAAATGCCTATGACAACATTCTGGTAGTGGTTGACAGGTTCTCCAAATACACCCATTTTATTCCCTTGAAGCACCCTTACACAGCAATTCAAGTTGCACAAGCTTTTTTTGATCAAGTATTTAAGCTACATGGTCTGCCTGATGATATTGTGAGTGACAGAGACAACATTTTCTTAAGCAATTTTTGGCAGGAGCTCTTCAAAATGGCTAAGGTAGATTTGAGCTATTCCACATCTTATCACCCTTAGTCAGATGGACAAACTGAGAGGGTCAATGTGCCTGGAAAATTACTTGAGGGCCATGACCCATCAAGCTCCCAAGAAATGGCAGAAATGGTTAACTTATGCAGAGTATTGGTACAACACCAATTTTCATGCTTCCTTGAAGTCTACTCCCTTTGAATCATTGTATGGTTATCCACCTCCTCTCATGGGAGTGTCTGAAATCAACTCCAAGGTAGCATCTGCTCAAGAGTTTTTACAGCCAAGGCAACAATGGGTTGAGATTCTCAAGGAAAATCTGAGGAAGGCATAAGATAGAATGAAGGCTTTTGCTGATAAAAAGAGGGCTGAAAGAAAGTTCAGGTTAGGAGATTGGGTTAACTTAAAATTGCAGCCTTATAGGCAGAATTCTGTAAACCTAAGGAAGAATTTGAAAGTTACAACCATGTACTATGGACCATTCCAGGTGATTGAGAAAAAATGGAAGATGGCTTACAAGTTGAGGTTGCCTGAAGATTCAAAAATCCATCTGGTTTTTCATGTCTCACTCCTAAAGAGGCAGGTTGGGAACAGGAACAACTTGTAATTTTACACTCTTCCACTCACCACGAAAGATGGCCAATTAAAGCTGTATCCTCAGGTAATTTTACAAACCATAATGATTAACAGAAAAGGAGATGTTGTGGTGTAATACCTAGGTCATTGGGAAAGGTCTACTGTGGAGGATGCCACTTGGGAGGACGCGACTGTGTTTGTATCTCAGTTTCCAGATTGGAAACTAAGATTTCAAGCTTGAGGTCAAGCTTTGGTAAGGGGGAGGCTCTATCATGATTTCAATTGACAATTCACAAGTCAGTTAAGTCATGAGGAGCAATACGACATCGTTTGGACTCTTTGGCTTCATTAAGCTAAACGGTGTCGTTAGGCGAGATGCAAAGGATATTGAAACGGTGTGTTGCGACAATAAGAGCTGGAACAGGACGAATGACAAGGTGACACGTAGCGGTTTAATGGAACAGTTTGATTGGCTGATCAATTAGCTGTTGTAGCTAGGGCTGTTCACCGAGTCGGGTTGGGTATACCCGGCTCGGGTCGTACCCGACTCGGTTTGAGTCGGGTCCGAAAA
>JAYMTP010006386.1:0-12150 GCA_036897365.1 Geranium brycei | reverse complement strand
TCGATTCGACTCATCTATTTTTATTATAAATATATATTCAAAGCTAACAATTATATTAATACAATCATATAATTAATTAAATACTAATGAGTTGGCTCGCGAACCTATCAAGCTTTAAAGGGCCAGACGCTCGGCTTGATCATCAAACGAGCCTAAATTTGAGCTTGAATTCGGTTCAAACTCGATTATAACGAGACTAAACTGAATATTTAATAAATCGAGTTCAAGCGGTTCGTTAACGTCTATACTCGTTTACAACTATAATTTTAACTATATATTTGCACCCATTATTATAAATTTATCAGCTCATTTTATATAGATATTTTTATAACATGTAACTCATAAAAATATATTATGTACAAATCTATATATAAAATTAATAAATGAATTTATAATAATGGATATAAATATATAGTCAAAATAATGACTAATGGTTACAAGTTATAAAAATATCTCACGTAAAATCTGTATAAAATGAGTAGATAAATTTATAAAAATGATTAAAAAAATTATGTTCAAAATAATGAATTACAAATTATAAAAATATCATTCGTAAATGTACAATAAAATGAGTAAATAATGTAATCATAGGTACAAGTATATGATAAAAATAATGGGTTGTAAATTATAAAAATATCTATATGAAATGAGGAGATAAATTTATAATAATGAATAGAAAATCAATATTCTAATATAATATAAATAATTAAGTTAGAAAATAGTTGATTAAAAAAAAGTTAAAATGTAGTGGTTAGATGTTGGTAAACTCCTAATTCAATTGGGGTGAGAACCGGGTTCTACACCTCCAAGGCCCCAATCACGAAGAACATATATATTTTTTATTTTTTGACTTTACTGTAGCAATTGGTGTACCTCCACAGTAATAATGAAGATATCCCCTCCCCTCTTTGTGTGTTGACATGTGTACAAGATGTGGCCCCAAAACATATTTTGTTAATTATTTAGAATAGTGACATACTTTATTAAATAACTTATTTATTTACATATTTTTTTAAAAAAATCCAAATACCTTTGGTCAATTTTAAAATCATGTTATTCATGTGTGTTTGGAGTGAAAAGACAATTTAAAATCATGTTATTCATATGTGTTTGGAGTGAAAAGGAGACTAACCAAAGGTATTTTGGCCTTTTCACTTACAAAATTAACATTTTACATTAAAAACTTTAACAAAAAACTTAGATGTATCTAAAATAATCAAACTCTTACTTAAGTGTAATTAAGTAAAAAAATATATATAATTGAATGTAGCTAAGTGTATTTTCCCCTCTTCAGAATTCAATGAGAAAAATAACAACAGGTACAGGGAGTTGAACATGCTTTTGTTCAAAATTGTGCAGTTTTGATTACCAAATAAGCAATTGGTCCTATCAAAAAAGGAAAATAAGCAATTGGTGATCCAATACCTATTTCTAAACATTCATAACAAGTTACTAGTAAATGTAAATTATTTCACATTGCTTCCATCCGTTTCATACCTCAAAACCCCATCTCTTCCAATTCCATACTGTTGCTGTCCACCAATCCCACAGGCGGTGCTTCCTTCTTCGAGAATTTAGCAGCTGACACACTCAACAGATAGTTCAATGCCGATCATGTCCCAGGAGCCTTCTTACTTACTTTGTGCCTACGTTTAATCCTATCGTCGAGTTTGTAACCAAGAAACGTAGGGAATGTGAGTAGCTCTCTAATGTCATGACCCATCTCCTCCGTCAAATACTCCATCTTCTTCAGGCTTGGGATACCGTACTGTAACACAGAAGGATGCTTATTGCTCATGACAAGAATGTCTTCTAAAGAAAGACCGAAACTCAAGTGCGTCGAAATCACATTCTGCAGATGCTTACAGCTTGTTCTGCAGACAGACCTGATTGCCACGGTGACCTCCTTTGTTCTATATTTGTAACCAAGCTTCACCAAGAAAGCCAGCTTGACTCCAATGTTGTCTCTAAACGAAAGGGACAGGAACTATGTAGCTCTAGTCAAGAACTTGTATGTGGTGAGAACTCAACCCACGTTCCTTGAGAAACTCTATCCTAGGACCCAATCTCCTCTCCCTGCTACTACTAATCCCGCTCGGATACACTTGAAAAATCCTGAATATTTGCTCATTGGTGAGGCCAGCGAAAGACCTCAAGAACTCAATGTGACTCTTGTAATGATTCCAAGTACACCTCAAGATTAAAGGATCTTTGCATAACAATTTACCTGTTGCATCCTCGTCTCCTCCGCCGAGCTCTAGGAGGACCTCAATTCTTGGAGCCAGCTGATTGACATTCTTGAGCACACGACCAATCTGTTCTTCAGAATTGGAAACCCCGTTATCAAGCAACACCATGACCTTGCTCTCAAAACCCACCATCAAGCTCGAGCACAAGAGACTCTCAAGCTGGAAAGGATCTATCTTTCCTCCCAAATCAGTTGTCACAAAACACAACAATCTTTCAATTTCCTCATCTGTCAACACATCTGGGTTCGCCAAAACCAACCGATGAATCTGAAAACGCCTCAGCCCCAATGACAAGAGCACGACAACTCAGGCACGAATTGAATCATGAGACGTAAACTTCAGAGATCGAGAGCTTGTCAGCTTCTTCAATGTCGAGCCCCAATTCCTGGAACAACGAATAGAACATCCCAGAAAGAGAGAAAACGAGCGTCACCGATAGTGCCACAACGTGTTTGTGAAAATGACTGAGAAGCTCAGAAGCTAATTGCTAATTTTAATCACCCATATCGACCTGTGGATTTACCGGAGAGTCGAAGCAACGTGACCGGAACAGATGTTTATTCGGTCGGAGACTCGCCGGATCTATCGCCGGTCTCCTGTTTTCGAGATGGAAGTGATGCAGCCGAGAATTGGGTTGTCGATACTGAAAATCGAGAAGCGGTTGGTGGTGAGACGAAGGAGATTGATAGAGAAGAAGGCGGGTTTGAGAGCTTGACGACCAGAGTCGCCATTTCTGCGATGAAGGTCGAGCTTCGACCTCAGAATGTTTCGAATCGGTGGATAATACTAACTTCTTGGGCCTTCCACATAACGGGCTTCATTCTCGGCCCAACACCCATGTATAATTTTTTGATATTGACCGTTACTCTCAGTTTAAGTTCTTCACAAATATTAGGTGAACGCACGACGTCGTTTACCATGTCTCACATGTATTCATTCCATAATCAAAAGTTTCAATAATTACAAATTTATCAGTAAGAAACAATGGTCTCAAAACAGTGGACCCCATCAAACTCCGGCGCGAACCTCGGCCTCCTGCTTTCCGGCGTAATTGACGACGGCGACTTGCCAGATTCGCCGTTCTTCTTCGTTATCGCCGCCGCGCTCTTCGCCGGCTCCGACTCCTTCTCGCCGGAAAAGACTGAGAAGAAGTTAATCGCTTTTCTCTGGCCGTACGATTCGGCGCAGACGGCATCGAACGAGCTGAAAAGAGACATCATCTTGACCAATTGGACTCTTCGCTAATCACTGAACGTGATCGAGAATTGAACGGAAGATTTTGATCGGCGAATTGTGATTGGAATTTAAATTTGATGTTTAATGCGTTAATGAATAATGATGCTATTTAAAGGGATTAGGAAAGAGACCAGAAGCGTCTGGAATAAAGAGTCGGTTGGGTGGTGAGGTGTTTCCGTGTTTTGTCTTTTTATTGACTGAATTGTGACCGTGCGATCGAGTTGGATGGTGGGGACCGTTTCGTCTTCAACGGACGAGATGCGTTGGTGGGGTGTTTCGTCAGTTGGTGCAGCACGACTCGTTGTGGTGGGTTTGTTTTTTTTGAACTGAAATGGATAAGTATAGCAACAGTTAGTGCTTACGTGTTAATGGTACTTGCAAGAACAGGTCAATGGTGTACTGTTGACCGAAATTGCAGTTGGATATTTCGGGATAGGTGAGCGAATTTGAACTTTAGTGGGCTCGCTTGAACAAGTCCATTTCTATTATATGTGATTCAAATTATAGTTTCAGTTCGATTTATAATTTAAGGAAATATTAGGTGTGCGCTCCTAGAAGACGAGGTTTGTGGCTACATGAAGATTGTGGTGGTGGACTTTCGGGTATCTGGCACCGCGCCCAGCCTGCATCAAAATACGCCTTGAGCGTGCGTGACTTGTCGATGGCAGGAGGATGCCTATTCAAAGACATTTTTTCATATATACAAGGACATGAAATGTTGCATCCATGTGCGGTTCTTGAGGATCGTGCACGAATCGACTTAGAATGTGCACATTCTGAGACGAAGATAGTGGTGGACTGACCGAAGATGGAGGTGGAGGCTGATTATCTTGGGAGGATGAGGAGGAGAGTGTTCGGGAGATCCGAGCCTTACCTAGGAGGAGCACCCAAGGAAAGCCCATACACACATTGGAGCCCACCTTTGACCCAAAAGACTAGCCTAGTGAGTCTAGGGTCCAATGTGTATATAAACCCTCCTTACACTCAATACTCTTCCGATGTAGAACTTTGAACTCACATGTGAACATAATAGAGAGACAAAGAGAAAGTAAAAAGGGATCAATAAAATGTTTTTGAAAATTGGAAGGACAGTTAGGAGTATTTTGTTCATTGCGTAGTGAAAATTAATGTTGTTAACTTAAAAGAAAAAATAAATAAATAAAATGGGTTTAAAACAAACTCAATTAACCTCTCACAACCATTTCGAAATTATGTGTAGTTAGAGAAACAGTCGGATAGCCAAGTGTATTTTTTTGAAGTTATTCCCAAATATTAATACCAATTCCCGTGAGTATATAAATTCAACAATTTTAAAAATAAGAAATCAACCTATTGTCATGAGGTGAGAGAATGGACTTGGATTTATGCACATTTCATCTAAAGATGAGCACTACAAATACCGTTAAAACGGATTTAGATGTATTTAGACTCATCTATGAGTCTGTAAACTTGATTGATCGTGTTACCAATACCAACGATTGCTTTCATTGTTACATATCTATGCACGTTCCCATATGCTATGTAAATATGTTTTTATTTCATGTTCAGCAGACAAAAACATCTATAAATTCATCGACTCACTTGACATCAAACAAGCAAACTATGTTGCACATTTCAGCACATATTTTTTCCTTAAAACTCTAGTGAAAACGTGTTGAAATTGAAACCATCACGAGGAACATAGATACGTATCCAAATCCAAAGTTGTTGAGGTCAACGGAAGTGTACGGAAAATAAATGAACAAAATAATCCGACAAGTCAATAACCAATGATCAAATAAATTACCTAAACTTGTCCTAAGAATAATATACTGTTGGTGGTGTGAACATAACTTGTGGTCAGAGCTGGTGGTGCTGACTCGGCGCCACGTTTCTGCGGATTGGTGTTGAATGTGAAGCAAGGAAAATGGGTGGTCCTCGTTATTTGCTTTAATTTTTATTTAACTAATCAACTAGCTTTATTTATTTGGATAGTACAAATGAAACACAGTCATGAAAGGATGCGAACAACAAGTGACGGCAAAAGTGGACCGACCACCTTTTAAATCTCTCCGCCTGTCGTTTTCTTTCGCGAACCGAATCACATATGGAACATATTATGTATTGTCGGAATTAATTAATTTTTCCGACCACCAAACCTCACTTTCTCCAAATATTTTGATGATAACCCAAAAACCTCATGCCTATGTCGACCCAATTGAATATATCGTGAAATGCTTTTGAGAAAATCGCATGAGTTTTAGAACAAATATAAAATCCACGTATGAGGAATAAGTGCTTTTATAATTTAGTCGCCTAGTCGGTACTCTACAACTTTTATTTTGAAAAAATATTATTATATAATTAAAGTATTAAGTCGGCACCACGTCGTACATCCTAAGCTACTAACAGTAAGTCATGCCTCTCATTGTAGTCCCAATTAAGAAAAGATAAAATATATCTTGCTATACTTCGGCAGTCGCTTAAGATTTCTCTTGATGTGTTCCTGGTCTGCTTCCTACTTTGAATGGCTTCCACACCACCCTTAGACAGTCCGAATCTAGCGATATCGACATCCAGTTCCTCCCCTTTTAATTAGTAAGCTCTATAATATTTTTGAAAAAGTGCATTCTTACCCGGAAAATGAAAGTGGTTGTGCATTTTTATTTTTATCGAAAGTGTTTGTGAAATATATACATTTATTTCAAATCTAGACAAGTGCCATCTACATCATCAGTAACTAATAAAAAAACTAATTAATTAATTACATTCTGTTTTTTCAAAAGTAAAAGTACACAATCCCTTTTTATAAAATTTGACTACTAACATGTTACCTTATACTAATTAGCCAACTTAGGAATACAGCATTGGATCAGTTACCATTTCTTTAAATAATATTTTATCCAAGCATATGATTCTTGTTTCTAAACTTCTTTATTCCAATATTGAAGAAATAGTAGTGTTCACAAACGGTCCATATACGAATACAAAAACCGTGTGCTGAATATTAATAATAATGTACTCAGCCACACGTCCCCATTACACATTATTCTCTCTTTTCCTTATAAACCAAACAAACCACCTCAACTCAATATTATTGTTCTTTGTGTTGTGTATGAACAAAAACGCCATATTAGTTTCTTCAGATCATCTTATTAGTTTCTTCAACAATTATGGGCGCTTCTTTTTCTGGTTTTGCCGCTTCCCGTGGCGGCGAGCTCGTCGAGAGCAGAGCGACCGGTTTGGGGGACCTGCCGGAGAGTTGTGTAGCTTCAATTATGATGAATCTCGACCCGCTCGAGATTTGCAAGCTGGCCAAGCTGAATCAGGCTTTTCGCTGCGCCTCCTCCGCCGATTTCATTTGGGAATCTAAATTGCCTCTTAATTACAACTCCCTCGTCCACAAGATTCTTGATCAAGATTCTCAGGCTCTTGACAAGAAGCAGATTTATGCCAAGCTATGCCAATCCAATCCTGTTGATGATAGTGGCAATAAGGTAATTGTTAGATACGAATTAGCCCATAAACATAAAACGTTGCCAATTATCCAACTTTTGTTCAATAGTAATTTATCTATCAGCCTGATATTTTAGATGGGTCGAGACTCGAGATCTGACATGATATAAAGGGCTTGTTCTTTATTTTAACAAATATTTGCTAGTTTCTCATGTTGGATTGGAAAATAAATGCAGGAGGCATGGTTGGACAAGAAAAGTGGAAAGTTGTGTGTGTCCATGGCGGCCAAGGCATTGAAAATAATAGGCATCGATGACGTCAGATATTGGAATCACATTCCAACTCACGAATCCAGGTAATTTTCATTAACTGCATTCAGATCTAGACGGGTTCGGAGTCAAAAAAGAAATTCTACAACCTCAAGTTGAAAAAAATTGATTTCAATACACATTTTGTCAAATAAACTTGTAAGTGGACCAAAACTTTTTGTAAAAATAAAAGTAGGTATACACTTTTTTTTTGTTGAAATTTACCCAATTTAATATTTACAAAGACTTGTTCAATCATATTCTAAATCTTGAATTTGATTTTATGCTACAGTTCTATGACTTTATTATAGCGTGGTT
Organism: Geranium brycei; assembly: GCA_036897365.1. Taxonomy (NCBI): domain Eukaryota; kingdom Viridiplantae; phylum Streptophyta; class Magnoliopsida; order Geraniales; family Geraniaceae; genus Geranium; species Geranium brycei. The sequence continues at coordinate 4,604 of JAYMTP010006386.1, read as the reverse complement.
GAGGAATATATTCTATTGCATTGCATTAAGTTTGTGTAAATTAATTATGTGTAGGTTCCACACAATTGCATATCTTCAACAGATTTGGTGGTTTGAAGTAAATGGAGAGCTTGAGTTTGAGTTTCCAGCAGGAAGCTACAGCTTGTTCTTCAGGCTCAAGCTAGGAAAATCTTGTACAAAATTCGGGAGACAAATATGCAATGTTGATCAAGTTCATGGATGGAACAAAAAACCGGTTCGATTTCAATTATCGACTTCAAGTAATCAGCAATCATCATCAGAGTGTTATTTGCAAGAAACTGGGAAATGGGGACATTATCATGCTGGTGATTTTACCGTTCAGAGCCCTAACGTGCCCACCAAGATAAAGTTCTCGATGATGCAGATCGATTGCACTCACACTAAAGGAGGTTTGTGTGTGGATTCAGTATTTGTATATCCTAGTGAGTTCAGAGAGAGATTGAAGCAAGCTTAGAGGTGTTGTGATTGCAAGACAATTTTTATTTGTTTAAATTCTTGCAACAAAGAGAAGTGTGTGTGTAAATGTAAATTGTGGGTGAGAATTGAACCAGCCTGGACTAACTGGTTCTTAGTATTAGAGAACCATAACCAGGTGTTTCTTCGGTTATGATCAGACCATACTGTAATGTGATGGATCTTTATTTTTGCCTGATTTGTGGCTATTGTGATATTACTTTCGGCTAATTATGCAATTGGTCTCGAGTTTTATCTCTATTGAATTCATGAAATAAAAGACATTCAAATTTTCATGTAATACAAAGTTATATATTATAGTTATGACTTATGAGCATGCATTTGAAATTGAAAATTTTAATTTTATATTTATAGACCATTTTGACTCGGTTCTTTTCGGTTAATAGTCAATTTTGGCTTAAGAGAACCATTTCTAAATAGTAATTGATTGATTCACCAAAATATATAACCAAAATCAAACTATTATACATAGTTCTCAATACCTACTGAAAAACAAGTCAAGATCTCACACCAAATTACATTACTAAACAAAAAGGTAGAAAAAGCAGCTATCTCAGATATCATGTACATGATACATATGGTATGCCACAAGTATATATATGCTAGTCAAGCATTCCAGCCATAGTCGTCAAGGTCATTGCTGAAGAATCCACCTTCTGTGAGTTCATGGGCTATATCTTGGACCAAATCGTCTGACAATTGGAGATTCTGTGGCAAGTCTGGTGTTCTCTGGTGTGATCCGCTGTTCATTGCGGGTGATTCACTGTTTGATGCAGATTTGAAGCTGTTATTCCTGCTTGGTGCTTGTCTCGCGCTACCAGACACATTGGCAGCTGCTGAAGTGTTGCTGCCCAACCCTGTTCCATTTCTTTCTCTGCTCACAACACTGCCATTTGCATTCTGCCCGCTGCTATTATTAGACATCATCTGTTGCTGTAAAGCCGGGTTCCCTTGACTGGACTGCGAAAGGTTCTGTTGTAAGCTATTGGAACTCAACGAACGCTGCTGCAGTTGCTGTAGCTGTTGTGGAGGCACCTGGGGGCTTGAGAAGCCACCACCTGGCAATTGATCCTGTTGGGAGACCCCATCAGACCCACTCTCAGCAATTGTGCTCTGGCATTTCTGTGATTCACCTACAATAGAAGGATCCGAGACTGGGAGTTATAAAGTTTCAGAGATAATCCACCATGGAGAAAGAAAATTACAGGCTGAGATACACAGAACTAGTACCTGAGGTGCAACCAACCTAGGAGGAAGAGAAGAAGTTCTTCATGGCGCCGTGCACAAAATTCCCAAGACAATATCTAAAAATGATATTAAGTGCAACATTAGTAGCATGTTAGTTTATGAATTACAGAAACAGTTAACTAGGAATATCAAATGGCATTTCTGTTAACCTTCAAATCATGGGTAAGTATGATGCGAAGCTGACCCTCACGAATAACACGAAGTTGCTCGTACACACTTTCTTGAACAGCTTTTCCGTACTCCAACATCATTATTCCAGAAGGAAATCTACATTCCCGTGGCAAATCCAGAAATAATAGCTCATCGATTACCCCACTACCAAATTTGATCTCATTAAGTCTGGGGAGTACTTCAAAAGTTGCCTCTGTTATTACCCATAAATAAACAAATATGAATGGGTTAAGCTGGCAAAGGACATCATTATTCAATCAGTGCAAGAGAAAATTCTTGAACCAAGTGGCCTACAAAACTAAACATGCATCATTCTAGAGTAGTAAATCCTAAAATTGTGATATTCATACTCCTTAACTATTGATATAAATTTACAAAATGCTAATCTGATCTGAACTTTCACCAAACTGGAAGCAGAGTAATGAAAACCAATCTCCGATATTTTTTACAATGCCAAATCACAGATGGTTCAAATACTTGAGAACAAACATCTAAAATTACTTAACACAGTCACCCAGTAAATAACAGAAAATAAATTTAGTTTCTTTATGAGTTTCCATGTAGCAATAACACATATATTTGTACAAAAATAACAAGGAAAAACTTTGAAGACATAGTATTCAACCCACAACAAACCAATCTGCATTTACTTACCAAAACCCCTTCCTGATTTAGAACCACAAATTTCACATTGCCAAGCGTCCTAACAAAAAAGAAAAACAGCAATGGAAGAACTTACCATAGCTGCTTGAGGGAAAACACCACCTTTTCATACAATGACAAGCACCGCCTTTTCTTTGCACGTGGAGAATAGTACTCCGCCACAAATTTCCTCCAATAAGCAATAGTATTTTCCTGCCAGAATCCATAATATCACAAAAGTTAGGCCTTTAAACCCAAGAAACAAAATATAAGGATAATATAATCTACTAGATGACCTCCGAGCATTTACAAAACAAAGATTAAAATGGTTTCCACCAAAGGAATATCCAGTCAAGATTAAAAAATGCTGAACTCACAGCTGGACGTTGTCGCTGATGATACATATACTGCATTATTGGACGTGCACATACACCACTATCATAAGGTCGCTTCACGGCAGCTGCTTGTTGTTGGAGTAGTTGCCGCAACTGCATTTGCTGATGCTGCTGCTGTTGTTGTTGTAGGTGGGCTCTCTGTAACTGCAGAATCTGCTGCTGCTGAATTAAGGCTTGTAACTGTGGATTACTACGCCCTTGTGCCTGCAAGGGGTCTTGTCTCTGCAGCAGCTGATGCAACATCTGCTGCTGAAGAATATCTTCCTGCTTAATATCCAGTTGAGGCTTCTTTTGGACATGGGATAGATTATTAGGATCCTGAATGAACGATCCTGGGATTCCTGGATGCATGGGAATCGGAACTTGGCCACCTTGTGTTGTTGGCAATGAAGTAGCGCTCGAAGCACCTTGCTGCTGCTGTTGCTGACACTGCATTAAATGTTGTGCACTATGACCTTGATGAGAGCTCTGCTGCACAATGGATGACCCATCTATAACCGATGAACCAGAAATACTCAAATTATTCCATGAGAAAGATATGGGTGATGCTGGCAAACGCATGTACGACTCATTATTGATGCTTGCACTTCTCTGCAAGTGAAAGCGTTGAGTTTGCATCAGTGACTAACGAACTCGCCCCAATACTTGGCCCTGAGTTCGCCACACTGTTCAAAACTGCATTGTTAATGTCCCCAGAAACCAAACCCATATTAGAACGCCCCGTTCCAGGATAAGTAGACGAGTTTGCAAAAGATGAGTTCAAGGGGGAGTTAACCACTGCCTGAGACTGCCCGTCTCCTTGAAAGAAGATTCCAGAACTTGAGGTAGACTGAGCCAACCCTCCAGTCACTCGAGAAGGTGCCATTGGGGCCATTGCACCCTTGTGGCTGGATTCTAAATAGCTCTCAGACCTAGAAAGCCCTCTCAACAACTATACCGAACCCAATAGAATCTAAAATTCAAAGATCAAAACCTTTAAGTAAAGCTAGAGCTGTTTGAGATACAAAGTGGTGAGAAGAAATACAAATGCCATCCCTCTTTGTCTCAACTGTGCCACTACAACTCACAAGTTACAACCAGAGAAACGATTACTATATAAAGTAAACTAAAAGTTAGTGTTTAGCTGAAAGGCGCCCAATGTTATCTCTTCCAGCCATCAACAATTACTGGGTTCTGATCTATGCAACTGATAGAAAATAAAGCCAAGTCAGCTACTTCAACAAACCAACAGTAAGGTGCAAGAAATAAACTATATCTTACTTGATTAGTCAATATAGTAACTAAAGACTACAAATTTAACAACACGATACGGATTATCCCCAATATAGTCCCCTCTAAAATTTATGAGGCCCAATTCCTCCCTTTAAACCCTAATATCTTAATTAGCTCCCCCAGCTACCTCCCAAAAAATTTAAAACAAGTCCACAATTTCTCCATACTAGGAACTCCAACAGCTAAAAATCGACCACTAATTCCAAACAAAATCAAAACTTTCACCACACACTGAAAATCCAAGAAACAGATTGAAACTCAAAAACATTCGAATCATTGAAGATACCCAAAACAAAACCCAACCCACTAACCATAATTAACCCAAAACCCCACCAAGGATCTGAACAAAACCACACTCAAACTTCAAACGAAAATCTGATT
>JAYMTP010006385.1:0-12150 GCA_036897365.1 Geranium brycei | reverse complement strand
GCAAGGTTTTAGGTCGTCGCACGAATAGGCTGTAGAGTGAAATGGATACGCTGATTTTATGAAATAGGAGAGAATGAGTTAGGATTTTATTTTTGGAATAAATTACATTGACATGTATACCCTTTTTATTCTTATTTCATTTATTTATCAATGAAATAAATGAAATAATCAAAACCATTGATTATTATCATCCTATGGATGGGAATAGTTCTTATATTCTTGTCTAAGGGATAATTTTTATTGGATCACTTCCCAATATTTCAGATGCAAAAATTATTATTAGAAGAAATATTTTGATTCTATTTTACATATTTTTAATAATTATATTCATTATTGTGATTATATCTATATTTTATATATATTGAAAATTTCATCAAGAATAACAACCAATAATAATATTCTCTCAATTGATTAACAGATATAAAGAAATATCATATTGGACGATCATTTGTTTCTGATAAATACGGTCGTTCAGAATTTCGCGATTGTTATCAGCATGTTATATTGTTACGACTATGAATTTATCTTCTCGTTGAAAAAGAAACAACATCCTCCATTTCCACACCTCTTAATCAAGTAAAATTTAGATGGTTTTGGTCATTTTCCAATTTTTCAAGGAGCATTGAAAAATTGCTTCATGGAGTCAAAAAGATTTCCCACACGATGTGGTGAGATAGAGAAATATGAAAGCACATGAATTTTCTACTAACGTAAAGAGATGATTTTGATTAATCCTGACTTGGTAATTTTATTCATACGATAACATGAATTTATAATAAACCGAATTGATTACAAATAAGTATACACATAATTATGGGAATGAATCGAGGAATTGATGGAAAGAAATCATGGTGATTTCTTTCTATTGTCAATAACTAAGCTACAAATTGTGACATCAAGATGATGAAATGTTAGTTTCAACATCCATTTTCAACTGCTCCAAGAAAAAAAAACTCCAATTTCAGTATTAAATAATAAAAACAAAAGGGTAGGCAAAATCAACAACCTCTGTGAGCATGACAACTCTGAACTCATCTTCAAAGTTCAACAATAAGTTGAAAGCTTTGTTTTTTTACAACCACAGACAAAAGGAAACAGGCCATAGCTTTCATGCTTGACCTCACTCGGGCTTCGTAGCTTTCAAAGACAAAATTGTCAAAATAAAATTCTATGAAGTTGAAGAGAGTTAACATGCTTTTGGGTCGATGCCAAAATTTATTTGTTTTGACTACTCAAACACTTTATTCATGATTTTACACGATAAATCATTTTAATCTAATAAAAAAATACTTGGATCGGTGACATATTTTAATAGTTTTGATTTGAAATCAAACTGGTCTGATTGGTTTGAGCCCAAAACTCGAACTTAATTACATAAACTCATTTAAGCTTTAGTCGAGTCTTTTTTTCTGATCCAAGCCGATTCGTAATAGATATATAATCAATTGGACCTAGGATGGGTTGAGCTTCTGGGCCTGGACCTAACTCCAGGCCTTCTGAGCCCAACATCTTGTGCTTCTAAGCAAATGGGTTCTGATGCAAACTTCACAAGCCCAATTGCGGGCCTAGCCCAAACTTCACTTCAAAATCAAAACTGCCACTTTACCTGAAAATCAAATCAGAAGGCTACAAAAGCAAGACAAAACACCATAGCTTGCAAGTTTCTGTAAATAGAAGGTAAAAGCCAGACACTACCATGTAAAATAGCACCAAAATGGCAAGCTGTTCGAGCCTTTCTTTTCCAATCTTCTGATACTTCTATTTACATTTTCCATCTAATCCTAATTTCCAGAACAATGTACCTTTGCTCCGCCCGATTTGCTGCAATGCTGAGGGCTCGCACCCATATGATCCGCTATGGAGCTCTCCACCTTGGATACAATCACTGTCTCGGGCGTGGCTGGTTTAGAGTTTTGTCCGTTTACTCTTTCATCGATGACAGGATTTTTTCCGGGTTTATCGTCAACTTCAATCCTTTTGGATCGAGGTTTTCCCCTGGACGGCATCCACGATTTTTAGATGGAAAATAAACGAATAGGAGAATTTATGTATGATCAAACCAACCTTTTTGAGGATGGACCTGTTCTCATGTTTTCAGCTGACCATGATGACTTTCTATTCCTCTTTCTCTTTAGCGGTCTGATCAGATTGCACAACCAATAAAACAGTTCAGGTCGAGACATCTCAACGGTTTATGATCGAGGAGAATTTTCGAGAGGTAAAGGTCACTTACGTGGAAGATGAAGCGTCGTGTTTAGGAGGATCGGCTTCTTGCTCCTATTATATTATAGCGGAGGATATATACATTAGAAATCACTTAACCTTGAAACAAGAGAAAATTGCAAAAATGTGCCCTATTACATGACACTTTTGCAAAGGAGGTTGTGCTGTTTGTTAATGGCAAAAAGTTATTGTGTTGTTTGCATATTTGTGTGTATTTTTATAAAAATGGCAAAATTGCCCCTGAAATTAACAATTAAAACTTTTATAGCATAAATTTTAAAAATAATTTTAACTTAAAAATAGTATATTTACAAAATTTGATCTTACAAATTTTAGTTAAAAGATAAAAACAAAAAAAACTTTTAAAATGTAATTTCATCACTTTTTCATAAAAATATACACATTTTGCAAACAACACAGCACCTTTTTACAAAAGTGTCATATAATAGGGAACCCTTTTGTAATTTTCCCTTGAAACAATGTATACTTTTGTTTCTAGGTCAAATGAGAAAATAGGAGCTTTAAAAAGGGTAAAAGACTCACTCCATCTCCAATCACTTCCCAAAGTTCCTCTTTTAGATTTAGTGTTTCTTCTTCGCCGTCAGTATATAATACCTATATTTATTAAGTCGTGAAACGACCAAAATAGTGAACGGTTACACTGAGATGAAGTGAAAAGCATCAACAGAGTAAAGGAAAAAAACAACGGAAGTTTGGATGTACAGAAACAAATAGCTCAGAGGGAGGATTCATAGAATTCGGGATGATCACGTTAGCATGCAGTAAATTGGGGGAGCAGCACGAGAACGGGCAAAAGATCAACTCCCTTTACGAGAAGTGTGGCTATACAAAAATAGTAGATATATCTGAATTACCAACCTTGTGTTTCCTTTCCTCGTGGTCATAAGAACGGACAACGCCAAAATAAAACCTGCGGAATATGAAATTTACAGATGTTAGAAAACCCGTCAATGGATAGCTAATTACAACACTTTGCTGAACTTAAACAAAGTTCTGTGATAAACAAGATTAACTAAAGCAATACAAGTTTTAGTGATAAACAAGACAACGACGAAAATAAATGTACTCACTTTTTGTCTAAAGGCCACCAAACCTTTATTTTTTTTCCAATCAACTGATTGTCGACATCAGCTATTACAGAAGCCTGAAATGCAAATTAACTACAAGTATATAATTTATCCAAAAAAAAACTACAAGTATATAATCACTGATCATAACCGGAAGGAAGCTTGCAGATTATATCATTCATATAGTGCAATTGGACCAACACAAGTTGGGCCAAGTGGTAAAGAGCTCACTTAACACATGTGAGATCCTGAGTTCGAATCTTGGTACATACTAGTATAGGAAATTCATCGTGAATTTGTCAAAAAATTATTTCACACATTCATACCTCTGCCTTTGCAGGAGTGCGCTTCCTCTTCCGTTTTCTTGGGCAGCTAGTATTATCGGGTTCCTTTTCTAAAGAAACATCTACAAGGTCCAGAATTTCCTCCTTGACCCGGGGTTTAAGGAAATCAACCTTCGACACTGACGGGATACAATCCCCATCTTCGTTCAACGTGATCTGGTTTTTCTTTGGCCTCCCTCTTCTGCGATAGCTTCCTTCGGGAACGCTGCCGTTTTGGCTAAAAGACGAAGCACCTGTCGTCTCGCTAACCTTGAGCGAGCATCCCAAAAGCTCTATCACCTGATCTTCAGTTGACGGTGAAGCAGCCTTTCTGGAAGAATGCGAACGATCAATTCCTTTTTCATGGGGCTTTCTAGAGCGAGTTCTCTTTTCTGTAGAATCCCAATAGTGGCTGTAGCCTTCATCTGGCAAGGTCTTAGTATTAGGCTTCCAGTTCCTTTTCTTCGGAGCAGTGTCAGTACTAATTTCTGGCTTCTTCGCCTTTACTGCGTCTTCGCCAACTTCAGAAATATCATTTGCATCAGCACTTTTGGTAATCTTGCTAAGGAAAAAAGGCTCTAACGTCTTTGAAGACTTCTCATTTAAGGGATTGTCGTCATTTCTAATCGAAGAATTGCCATTTCTCATCATAGCCCTCTCCACGGCTCTCCCAATTTCATTAGTGCAGCCATCGTTCAGTGAGGATTTTTTAATCACCTGGTGAGCAGAAAACTCGATGTCATTTTAATGATTTGAAATTTTGATTCATCACTATAATACCAAACATGACGAAAAGGTACATTTGAATTTTGTACCATTGTGACCTGATTGAAAGGGGTACATTGGAATTTTGTATCTATGATTTTAAGTCAGATCACTTATCATCTAAAAGGTAAAGGAAACACTGAAGAAACTCACATCAATTTTCCCAGAGCTACCAACACGATCCTCCTCGCTGATGCGCCCACTTTCGCAAATAGAAGTGATTATCTGAAAATAATCATCCAAAGAAATCACCGAAGAGTCCACTGCTTTCTTGATGTAGGGTTGAAGCTTAGCAGCGCAATTTTTAAGTACTCTTTCGCCCAACTTCCTTGAAACAGGTGAAAAGTTCTGAAAAAATAAAGGAATCAGATTGACACTGTAGAATTTCTAAAATATAATTGTATTATTGATGAATGCTTTATTATGAATTACAACAGAAGGTTCCTTTAAACAGAGAACAATAGGAAATAAAGTAAATAAGGAAACATAAAACTAATAGGAAACCCTAATATTAATTAACTATTCTAACAGATACAATGTTCAAAAGAATCGAAAGCCGGCATAAATGGTAGAGAAAAAGAAAATTACCTGATTTTCCCTTCGCACGTTAGCTAATAGAGAACTGAGAAGTTCAAAGGAAATGTACTCGCTTTCATCTACAATCATTGTCATAACTGTTTCCATGTGGTTGAATACAGTATTGGGATGGTCGGACCTTGGAGTGAAACAATCAAACACTGTTAATCATTTGCACTTTGTGAAAGCTAGGTTAAAATGTTACGAAACACCCAAACACAAAAAGAGAATCGATTCATCCACGAAGTTCAGTCAAAGCTCCTCTACTGGAGTACATTAGCAAACAAATAGACCAATCCCGTCCATCTTCAAATTTGGAATAGTTGAGAATACTACATGACATGTAACCCAGTGTTCTAAAAAATCCCCAACTCGTCCGATTAATCATTTAATGAACGTCTAGAAGGTCTGAATTAATTGGTAAGTTTATGGACACGGAAATGTCAGGCTTTTAATGCATTTAATTTCCTATTCTTCGCATTAAACTTCGGTCTGGATATTGAAATAAATTGCACGAGTTGATTGAATCTCAGAAATGATTTGAAAACGCCAATTGATCAACTGTCATCAAGCTAAGCACCTGAAAGAGAATAATAAGTACACGTGACAAGGCTCTTACCTAATGGTCTTTAGAAAAAGTTGGAGCATCTCAATGACCAGTTTATCCAACTTAAGATCCAACATGAGCAAGCAGAACTTCACATCTGCAGCTATTTCAAGTATTGAGGCTACCTTCCCATAGCTGCGGCTACTGGACACTTCAGACAAGCTTGCAAAAGCCGGAACAAGCATGTGAAAATACACCTGTGTACCAATGAAATGGAAAAATAAATTAAAGATCTGTTGCGTCAGGAACATAGAGACAAGAAATTTTTGTTTTTATAAGAACTGCTTGAGCAGTTGACTACCTTGAGCACGCTATCATTATAAGGCGCATCTGGAGCAGTTATCCTAATCATCTTGCTAATGCAAGACAGAACAGACATTTTTACATCCATGTCCGAACTTCTGAAAAGTTCAGGTGATTTCAATGCCCTCATAATAGGGAAAAGGGCATCTTTTGTTGCTTCTGACGACGACTGCTCCATTTTAGCCATCAATTTTTCAGATTTCTGACAAAAGAGTGGGAAAACGATTTACAACAGTCAAGTCTTACACAAATAATTACTGAGAAACTAGGATTGAGAACAGTGATAAGCAGGAAAAACTTTCAGAGTGCTTAAAAGCAGATACACAGCTTCCATGGCAGCCAACTCCACTGAGAACTCAAAGTAAACAAAACATTTCAACAATTTCTTAAGAAACGATAAAGTTGTAGTCTTGTGTTGATGACAATTTGATAATCAATAAGCTGAACCAAACAGAAACTTCACCGTGATGAAGTTGAAACTATAAAGTAGGGACCATGACTGAGAGCATATGAGATCGAGAAAATATGCCACACGGAAGAAACCATGACTGACCCCTATCAGTATATCATTATTAACGTTGACAAAATGCACTAAAGACTCACAGTCATGACCTCATAATTAGAGGAACAAACAACATAAATCAACCCATTATTCGGAAGAAAAAAACGTGATCAACAAAACAACATTGAGAACCTACTCATGACTCCAAAAAACACGATGAACCCATATGAAGAGATCATTTTTACATCGATGAACCACAGTTGAGACTAAAAAATTACTGATCCATAGTTAAAGAAGCCATGATCATCCCATGTCAAGACACCATTTTTAACGTTGAGAAACCACACTTCAGATGATCATCACCAACCCATGACTCAAAAAACCACGAGAAACTCAAATCAATCCATCATTTCTACTTCAGCGTCGAAAACCTAACGATCAAGAACAATTCATCCTTTTCACCAACAATAAATCCAACTCATGACAAACAATCACAAACCCACAATTCAAAAATCCATAATCAGCCCACAACAATCAATCATTTCACTCAAACTGAACAAACCAACCAGCCAAAAAAACAATACCAATAAGAAAAAAAAAGACACTGCATGTCTAGAGAAATAGAAGGGTTTAGAGGCCATTATATCCAGATCATGACTCAAAAAACCATGAGCAACCCAAATCAATCCATAATTTCACTCCAACATCCAAAGAGGGCAAACCTAATGATCAACAACAATTCACCCCTTTCACCAACAAAAAACCCACTCAACAAACAATCAGAAACCCACAATTCAAAAAACCACAATCAGCCCAAAACAATCAATCATTTCACTCACACACTCAAATTGAACAAACAAACAAATCAATACCAATAACAAAAAAACACATTGCATGTCTAGAGAAAGAAGAGAGAAGGGTTTAGAGGCCATTACATCGAGAAGCTTGAGTAGCTCCTCAGTCGATGAAGGAGGGCTAAGGAGGCTAATGCCAGCCTCATGGACACCCCTAAAAGTCTGCTCAATCTCTCTCTCATTTTCAGAGGTCAAACCCATTTTCTCTCTACCGCCAACACTCAGAGCTCAGAGACCTAGAACGCTCCTCAGCTAATTTGCATAGAAACCCAAAAGAGAGAGAGACCCATTTAAAGCCCTAGAGGCGTGGAGAATTTGGAAATGCAAATTTGGGAAACACAGATCACAGAAACAGCTAATCTAGAAATTGGGGGTTTAAGGCAATGCGCGAGACACGCGACCAGGTACACACGAGTGAGCTGTGGCATGAATTTTTACGAAGACTGGGTTTGCGAAACCGTAGATGGTTTGTGTTATGTGTTGTTGGGAGCTTGACGAGGAGGTGGTCTTGTGATTGTTCCTAGTCCCATAACCATTGGCGCTTCAATGCTCTCTGTCCTGTCATGTGTGTCCAATACACTTTTTTGCTCCTCTCTCGGTGGTGGCGAGAGTCGAATAAGGACTTTGGTCAGCACAGCTTCTGAAATTACCTCATTGCCCTTTCCATTGTTTTTTTCAGGTTCTTTGTGTTTCAGTGGGGTGGAGGAATTGTTCTCTTCCCAATGTAAAAATAAGGAGAAAATATAATTTGGTTTCGTAGATGGGTAATTATATTTTACTACGATCTATTTGACAAGATTTTCATTTTATTACAATATATACTTTGACATGTATCAATTTACTTAGGATGTACCTTTTTTTATGTTAATTCACCCCAACTTATGTTAAAGTAGATGAAAAAATTATTATTTAACTTTTTCTGTTTGTTTAAATTGACAATATTGCACATATTATGGAATTAAATTAAATATCAATTAACATTGAAATTTATCATATTATTTTCTATTTAATTAATATTTAGTTTAAATTTATTAATTTATGAATAATTTAGACATTTCACACTAATATCTAAATCTATTATGATGGATGGTGAGTATACAATAGCACAGCAAAAATCATGCAAAGCAAGTATGTTTTCCCTTTTAATCAACTAACAGTAAGTTCATATTTAACATTTTGTTTAAATAGTAAGGAATTCAATATGTTTGTACATTAAAAATTTCTTATTTTACTCCAATGTTTAAGGAATTAAATTAATACTTACGTTGAAAATTAAGTCGGTGACGATACTGGCGGATGAAAGAAATCTGCTCAAAGTAATATAAGGTTATCGATTTTATTTCTCGTATTTGTAATATTAAATCACAAATGTAATGAAGAAAAATATTATTTCATATAACTATGAACTATTATTCACAAATGGATATAGGGTCTTCTGACGTTGATGGACTGATCCTGATAAACATGAAGAGGTTGGATTATTAAAGATTTATGATTTCTCTAGAGATGTCGATCACCATCGTTGGAGTAAGGATTTGATTGCAGGGTTTATCGAGGAAGCTTGTTTAATGCGTTTTGCAGTGGTTTCACGGGGTTTCTCCATCCATTCGAGGTGGAGGTCGTGGCGCTGCATAATGCTAACTGGTTCGAGTCGATTTATTTACGAAGTTATCGAGAAACCCTGTTTAAAGCGTTTTGCATCGGGATTACGGAGTTTTTCCATCCAGTCGAGATGGAGGGCGTGGCTATGCATGATGTTAAATGGGTCGAGTCGCCTTGTCTCCAATATGTGATATTATTGGTTTAGCGTTTTATCATTACTATGTTTGCTACTGAATCGTGCTTTGGTGCAATGTTAGCCAAGTTTGTTGTTAGCTTCCCGATTTCGGGGGTTCAGGTGAGGGTATTGTCCCATCAATCTTGTCGTTGTTCTACTCGTCATGTAGCTAACCTTGATTGCGTAATAAAATTCACTTAACTATTAGTCTGGAAAATAAAGCCTAACCATTTTTAGATGATACAAAATGAACAAAATAATCCAACAGACTAAACAAAAGCAATATTATCCGATGGTATTCAATCCTGATTAAGATTAAAAGATCGACATTTGATGTAGCAGATCAAGCAAAAACAATATTAACCCGATGATATTCAATCACGATCTAGTATTTACTATTTTATGCCCGATCGGGCTCGCTGATAAAGAAAGAGAGAGCCAATAAAGCTTATTTCAAAATATAATGAAAACACAATGGATGGATCATTTCAGTAGAGAGGAGACCTAATTTAACTTCCAATTGCAGAAATTTGAGAGCAGACAAAACAAAACCCCAAAATATAAAATAGATATGTGAAGAGCAAAACTTATCAGATCTTCATTGCAACAACACAATGATGAATCAGGTCTATTAATGTGACAGCAGCTAGCCAATAATGTTCCCACAAAATTTTTAGGCTCCATTAAACGAAACAATAATCTATACCCATTGCATCTTAGTTAGCCTTGACGTGCTGCTGCACAATATGGAGAGCCTCGTGGATCTCGCCGAAATCCTGTGGACCGGGAGATGAGCAATTAGCATGAAAAACTTGGGACCATAATTCAAATCATAAATAATCAATGCCACATATAGAAGCATAGTTGTGAGAAGGATCTTTACCTTCACCACGACACACGAGCAACCGACAACTTTCCTTGCCTTGCCTTCAGAGTCAATCTTGCACAGCTGCAGAGAGGTGGAACAAAATTACTATGTAAGAGAAATGATAAACAAGGTATGTACATGTATTAACAAATAGAAACTTGAAGGGTATAAACACCAATGAAAGGCTGCATAGACAAATGAAGAAAATGAACCTCTTAACTCTAAAAGTTGAAAGTTAACACTTCTGAGTTGGTATATTTGCACAATTTTACAGGTTATATAAGATGAGAAAAGAACAATATAAATAGCTTAAAATTAGCACGAAGTGTGGAGAACTGAAACTGAGTTATATAGTAGTCTCCAAGCCAAGTGTTATATGGCAAGAAACAAAGTTTAACCAGTTGGTACTAAACGATATTATTACATTTTACTATATTTAACCAAATTATCATTTTCATTAGTCAGCCTGTTGCTTATGAAAAACAGATAAATAAGCTTTCACTGACAGCTACAACTATATGAATCGACACACCAGAGATTCTATCATTCATGGATCATGTTTATAGGTCTTTCAATTTACAACTGCAAAACATTGCATAACCTTTCACATTGCAGAAGATGAAACAAAAGAACAAAATCAAACCACAAACTGGGAAATGGGGGAAACATGTCAATATAAGTAAAGAAAGCATCAAGAGATGGAAATGAATACTTACACCAGCCCACTCGCCAAGGGACTTTGCACTTGGAACAGTCATCAGGTTCACATCATGGTCAGCGCAAAGTGCTTTGACCAGCTTAATATAGTAGGGCTGGTTGCAGTCTTCTGCCAACACACAGAGCTGGGCAGCATGCTTCTCGATCACCTTTGCACCTTCATGAAGGCCTCTAATAAGACCGCCATGAGCCAATGATTTTCTAAGAACAAGCTGCAATGCTGTAATGAGATCCATAGGCTCTCCGAGAGCCGGAGCAGCAACCTCAGCAGGGACAACAGCCTCGTCACTGCACATATAATAAAATGAAAACACTCAACATTCAATTACAAAATGTTACATTACAAGGCCTGTCAGAAGTGAGCAATTACCAACAAGAACCTATAACAATAAATCACTTACAAACCTCAACTATTTTAGACGAGATAATTAACAACATGGATTGGAATAAAACAAGAGTAACTGATAAATTTAATGGCAGAAGCATTCACTTACCCAGACATCTTTCTTGTCAAATGTTGAAAATCTCTCTAAACTGCAAAAGAGAAAAGACCCAATCAACTTCAAGACAGAAAAAACCATGCTCGGTCTCGTTATAGTTAGTGATATAACACTTTGGAAATGAATGTCAGGATTCAGCATTAAATTAAAGAATCGACAAACTCTATTTATTACTCACTCTAATGTAAAATGAGATTACACGACAATTCATATACCATATACAGTTGAAGAGTGCATAAATCTATGTTCAAAGATATCATCAAATGGTCGTATATACATGGAAACTTAATTCTCATTGTAGTTGGGACCAAACTGATCAGCTTAACTTCTTAGAATGCGCAATAAATTCAAATAGATTCAGAGATCATTCAATCAAAGACAAGTGAACACGAGCTTGCACTTCAAATCTAATCAATTTGTTCGATTAATGTATCAAAATAGTTCTAATTTGTAATATCACCTTATCATAGAGAGAGAAATTGAATTCAGAAATGAGACCATTCCAACTCAAATCCACCAATTTTTCAGCAGAAACATCAAATTTGTTCCAAACGAATCTCAGAATATAATAGGGTAAACAAAACACAAACATATACGTTGCATGATTCAAAACTCTGCACTTTCTCAATTCACACTCATAAATGCATATATACGCTTATCAATGGACGTGAAGAGAGAAAGAGAACTTGAAGAGCGAGTTCAGGCAGCTCCGATACTGAGAAGCAAATGAGCAAGAGACGGAATCAAAAACTAAAAGGAATATTCTTAAACCCTATTTGTGAATTTACATTTATATCCCAAGATTGCGTCCATTCGGGCCTTACCAGTTATCAAGGCCCATATGTGTGTGTATATATATAGGGTTATGATCTTGTGCGAACCAGACCACGCCGTGCGAACCTACGAACCAACTGGATGGTGACACATGCGCGCATATTTCCATTATTAAGTTATGTATTTCCATAAAACAGTCAGCCGGTGTTTTCATTATTATGATCTGTATTTCCATAACTCGTTATAACCCCTTGTTACACCCAAGGACCTCTC
>JAYMTP010006384.1:0-12151 GCA_036897365.1 Geranium brycei | reverse complement strand
TTATGATGATTAAAATTTTGATTAAATGATTAATTGATAACTGTAGAGGATTAATAGGGAACTAATAGAAGATCAATCGGGAATTAGTCGAACAAGTCGGAGATTCTTAAGACACCGGTCATAATGAATGAAAATACTCTATCCGACCCTCTCATTCGTACGAGTAATTAAATACGGAACCCCACAAAAATTAAATATGGAACTATGTCAAAAGGCACTAAGCGGGTAGAGAGTGTCTTATGAGAACTAATCTGAAATTAATCGAAAAATAAATCGGATTAAATAATTAATTGAGAACTAATCGATGATTAATCAGGAATTAATCCTACAAGTCGGGGATTTTAGAACACCGGTCATAATGAATGAAAATACTCAACCGACCCTATCATTTATACTAGTAATTAAATATGGAACCCCACAAAAATTAAATAAGGGAATGTGTAATTAATATGATAATAACTAGATTTAAGTAATAATTATTGACATTCAAAAGAAATATAGTAACGTTGCACCTACTTCACACATGTTTGGAAGTATAGTAAATAGTGGGCCCAGTAAAAAGTAATGGGCCAGAGGGAGTGAAAAATAGCGAGTGTCGTGAAGCCCAGATCCAGAACTGAACTGGGGTGGTGGGGCCCATCCACTTTAAGGGTGCGTATGGTTCATCTCTCATTTTCAATGCTATTCCTTTAAGATTCTTCAACGCAGTCATGAGTGACCAAACAAAACAGTGAATCCAACTTTATAATAAGAAGAAGAGAGGCACTCAAATTGGTACATTTTTGTCACTATGTGACAAAGTGGATTGTTTTCAATGTGCATGAATTTCATTGTTTAAACTTATATTGTTTTCCTAATTAAAATTGATGGCTTCTGATATTAAACTGATAGCAGTTATCGTCAGTATGATAGATTTTGAGTCCACATCCACATACATTTATATTAGTTTCCGGTGATAAAAAACTGAACACAATAATAGGTTGACATCGATGTCATCTTCATAAAAGATTGAGCATGTTATCAAATCGACGACAACTCCATCAAAAATTGAACATGTCATTTGATTAGCATCGACGACTTCTCCATCATTATATTGAGATCGATGTGTCATAAAATGTTTAAAATGAACGGGCGTCAGACATCATAACATCAAAATTACCCTAGGGATATGAACGATAGACATTTTGACATATTCTTCACATAAACCTCTATCTTAATCCACTCTCACGCATGGACACAAATCATATCTCTATCATAAATGTCAATACCGTAGCAGACTTTACTCATTGAAATCCCTCCTAATCGAAGTTGAATTAATATCCACCTTGGAGAAAACTTGGAGAAGTTTTTGTAGATGCTAAGAAATGGGAATGCATTTTTTATTTTTGTATTCAATATCTTTTTTCTGAGCATTTTTACTATATGTTATTTGATGATTAGCTGGTACCCAATTTCATCAGATGTATTAGATGGTTTTAATGAGAATTCTTGTTTTTGTTCAATAATAGAGGAATCAGAGAGAGAAGAGGAAGGAAAGAAGCTGGAATAAGGTTATCGCCATAAAAAAATGAACGCTAGAGAAGAGGTAGGAGAGGAGAAAGATGTGTGTCATGTATTTGAAAATTTAAAAATTAAAGAGGACAATTTATTATTTTTAAAATAAATTGAAACTTAACGAAATTATTGGGAGTGAGAAAAAAGTGAAAGTCGAGTGACTTTAGAGTAACAAAGTATACAACGGTACACATGTTTAATATTGTACTATAATTTATGTCATCTATATGAGATTATCCCTATAATCAGTTTATAGTGAGTTATATTTTGGGAAAATGTCACTTCTCCTTAGTATATTATATTAGTTTAGCAGAAAGTGAACTATAATTAGGTGAGGTAAATGACATTTTTCTTCATATTTAATTTAGTAAAACTAAAGTTAAGAAAAATGGTTTAGTATTTTTATTGGGTATATTTATATATTTCGTAATTAAAAAAATATTAAAGGTTGAAATATCAAAAAAAAAATTAAGTTGAGAAAATAGCAAGATATCAAATTTGATTTGAATTAAAGTTAAATTTTATTGAAGAGATGATTAATTAATCACGAAATTACGTGCTGAAAGCTTAATATTCTTCTGATAGTTGGTGAATTAATAGATATTAATAAAATTTAATATAATATTATATACAGTGGACATGATTTAGGGATACAGGGATCGTTGACAAAATAATTAAAAGTACTAAAGCACAAGAAACCAAAATATACCAAGAGATTAGTGTGATAAAATAATTGATTTAAGTAAATTATTTTTTAAAATCCCATAAATCATGGGTCTAATATATATATACCGGCATGAAAATCTATTTTGCCTAAGACATGACCTAAACGTGTAATAACTATTATTATTCACCGAATGTACAACCACAACATAACATTATTTTCCAAGCAAGTTTAAATTTAATTCAACAGTTATTCGTGCATGTCTTCATTACATTTGTTATCCTGAAAAATCAAATCTTTACCGAACTCAAGAAAGTAAGAAACATGTTGATGCGATAGTATCCCGTATACATTTCGAATATCAGTTTTTGTTTTATAAATGTTAATTATTTCCCTCGAATTTGTATGATTATTGATCTTTTGTATACTTTTGTGTCTTTACAGGTAATTGAGTTTATGAGTTCATATACAAATCTAAATAAGGCTTTAACGCGTGAAAAATAAATCTGGAGCTTGTCACGGCCATGTGTAACGGTCGTGACATGAAGAAGAGGAAGTCATTACAGGACCCTTCAGCAGCATGGCTGCGGGAAGATGTCACAGGCCGGGCACGAAGACCTGTCATAGTTGTGACAAGTGCCTGTGATAAATCGCAAAAAGGAAACCTACTACGGGAAAGTACCACAGGTAGGAGAAACATATGTCACGACCCATGACACACTGCCAAAAGATGAAAGCCACGGGAAGGTGTCACATGTAGAGGCAAAATCATGTCACGGCCTATGACATGAGCATGTGCCACTTACGAATTCTGCAATTATAAAGTCTCAATTTCGCCTCTTTTAGAGTGGACCGAGCATTCAGAGAGACGAAGAACAGAATGAAATTTTCTTCCCAAAGCGAGATTGCAGACTTCTAAAGGAGATTTAATCCCGTTGAAGGCAGATTGAGATACTAGACTCATTCGAGATTCAAACAACGTCCCAGAAAAAGGAAAATCAGGTTGTTCATGTTCTTCAACCCTTGAGGGTTTAGGGTTTTGAATTTTTATTTTCTCTCTACCTTCTTGTATTGAACTTGATGGCTTTTGGTTCTAACCCCATGATTATGGGCTAAAAACCTATAATCATGGGTTCTAGGTCGAACACTATGGATTTTTGAATTTATATAGTTATATTCTTGTTGATATTGTTGACGAACAGTATAGACTGGTGTGAGTTGTGTTGGCGTGCCTAAGGACGGTGGGTAACCGACACAATGCAATTCAAATGGTTCAACTTTTCAGAACCCCTATCACGTTATTGTGAAACTTTAGCGGAGTCAGAATGTATCGGGTTCTAGAGAATCATATTATACTTCGACTCAAGGTCTAGTTCCAAAATCGAGAGGTGAAATCGACATTTGCGTGACATAGGATTTTTCATGATGCATTCAAATTTAGTTGTAAGTATTAAATTGAAATTTTTGTAGTGATCTAGCATCCGTGATTTGCTTTAACTAAATAGTTCTCTCGGTTTCTCAATGCTATTTAATTACATACCATTACTTATACAGCCTACATTTTTGTCATTTAATTTACATAACTGAAATTGAATTGAAATAACCCTTGTTGATCTCTGTGAATTCGACCCGATCTTGCCTGAAATTACTTGTGATGGTCACGTGCACTTTTGTATTAATCGGGTACATGTAGACAACTGTCCTCAAACAAGATTTTGTTATAAAGCATGAAGTAATAGACGTAGGTTGTGATAAGAGCCATCTACAATACTTAATAATCAAACGAAATGGAAGAATGCATACTGAGACATATTCTAAAATGGATTGGACTAATTTCAATTGAACCTAAGAAAAAAAGTTAATTTGATAAGTGTTGAGAATATATAGTCTCACAGTAAAAGAATTTAAAATAAAATGATATATATAAAATGTTGAACAAATTCAACTAACATATAAAGTTGACATTTAAAAAAAATACATTATCAACTTATCTACTCATAAATCTTTCACGCCTTCTTAATTAACATGATCGAACACTACTCACTTTAACGAGGTGTTTCATTGGAGACGTAAAGTCGCATTTTAATTGTGTAACCCAGCTCGATGCGCATGAGTCGCTTATACAATAAGATTAAATAATAGAAAATGATGGAAAAGGGAAGGAAAGAGAAAGTAGATTCAAGACTGAGGAGTATGGAAAAAAACAAAAAGAAGGGAATAAGAAAATAAAAAGGAAGCATGTGAATTTGTGAATAATAATGAACCCGTGACTTGCAGGCCAATAGAATGTTAAGCAGAACCAGTCAAGTCCTCATCTAATTTTCCCATAATCAATTTTATTAAACCCTTTTGATAATTTGTACCAGTAATATTCGTTTAAAGAAGTTGAAATAAATAGTTTCATATATAGAAAATATGGTTGTTTATAGAACAATTTGTATGCATGTTCAAAATTTAATGTTAAACGAATCAAAATTTAATGTTTGAGTTACATCGAATTTAATGTTAAACTAATCAAAATAATATTTATATTTCAAAATTAATCATGAAAAATAATTACACAAACCATTATCTGATATGCAAGATCAATCATAGCCTTATAAAATTTAACCTTTCCAGAAAAATTATAAAAACAATTATGTTCCCGAATCTTTCTTAAGATTTGGCAACTCATTCCCATTTTCAACACAAATTTACAATTATTAACCCTACTCAATCATCTTTTATTATTATTATTATTAGTCCAAAAACCTCTTCTTCTCCATAACTTGACAAAAGAAGCCATGTGAGCCCTCCCAAGAACTACCTTCTCTTCTCCTTTATAAATACTCTTCCCGCAACCACAACTTCCATTTCACACCCAAAAATGAGCCACTCTTTCCACTCTCCTTCTCAGACTGCAGCTGCTTCGCCTTTTATTCGCTTCCTTCCTCTCCTGTTTGTTCTGGCAGTGCTCGCCGCACTGCCAGAACCAGCTCGAGCAACAGTTGCTCGAGTTGCTCGCAATGCGAGCAGGAACAGTCTGAGGGGAAGGAAGCAGGCGAGCAGCTGCAATTTCTTTCAGGGGAAATGGGTCATCGAGGACCCATCCCTCCCTCTCTACGACTCGTGCCCTTTCATAGACCGGGAGTTTGACTGTCACAAGTATGGGCGACCCGACACGCAATACCTCAAGTACTCGTGGAAACCCGACTCGTGTGACTTGCCAAAGTAAGTACCATATAGTTCATTTTGAGTACATTTATGTTGTTTTTAATCTTTTTTATTGATATGGAATTATTATTTCTTGTCAAGGTTTGATGGGTTGGGTTTGCTTAAGAGGTGGACTGGGAAGAAGATAATGTTTGTCGGCGACTCCTTGAGCCTGAACATGTTTCAGTCTCTCTCGTGCATGATTTACTCTTCGGTTCCAAATCTCAATACCAATTTCGTCAAACGAGATTCACTGATTTCACTATCTTTTACGGTTAGTATCTTCGATCTCTCACGGCATAAATTTAATTATAAAATTTAACCAGACTTAAATTCTTTAAAGTTCGATGACGCATAATTCTCTCATTCTTATATCCACCAAAACTTAACAATAGTAAAGTTTTATAATATCATAAAAATTTATAGAAATTTGATTTTATCATTCTAGTGATTCTCTAAATTGTAATTTTTTTTGGGTATATATAAGTATTGTGATATGCCACGTGGATGTGGGGACAAAAGGAGTAAGTGTGGGACCCACAAAAGACTGACAGGCTGTGATTTCCAACCTGGATCAGTGATCACGAGCTGGTACAATTAGCTAAGCATATTTATTTTTGGAATTATTAATAGTAGTTCAAATAAATCATAAAATACATATTTGTATAAGTGTATAATATAATATAATTATATTATATTAGTAGTAGCTTGAATTATTTAATTTATTTCATTAAATGTACCTAACAACATGTATAGGCACTGCGTGCCGCCCTCGAAAACCTCCAAATTAATTATCACAATAATAATTAATTAATTAATAGCTGTTTTTGTTCGTTAAATTTTGTAGCAATTATTTATCAATATGATAAAATTGTATTATCATTATTTGAATTAAAGGTAATAATTTGAACATGAATAAATTATTTGTCTTGGCGGTTAAGACAAGTTATTAAGATATAATTATGAGTGCAGAAATGATTAGATGTAACGGGGTGGGGGGTATTGTGTGTGCGCAGGACTATGGGGTTACTGTGATGCTTTATCGCACACCGTACCTGGTTGATATAGCTCGGGAATCGGTGGGCCGAGTTTTGAAACTGGACACGATCTCAGGCGGTAAGATCTGGAAGGATATGGACGTTCTGATCTTCAACTCGTGGCATTGGTGGACCCACACCGGCGATGATCAGCCGTAAGATCCATAATTAATTAGAAATATATTCACATTAATTAATATCTTATTGTTTTAATAAGGTTATGGATTATTCTATAGGGAAAAAATAAATTTCTTTGTGATGATTAAATTCATCGTAAAGAAAGTTTGTTTTGAGTAAATTTTGCCTTCAATCATGTCTCAGTCTTTTTTTTTTCAACATCAATGTTTTTATTTCATAACTTTTTTCCCTCTTTTGGAATTTTTCAACGCTGTAAAAATTCTCAATTTGGTCGATTAGTTTCAACTAATCTTTTAGAAGGTTTTTTATGTCCGACAAGTGTGTTGTATTTTATGATACTGGAATTTTACAACGTAGAATTATATATGTAATGCAGGTCGAATAAGGTGGAATATTTGTTCTGAATTCGTGTCGTTTTGAAATCCGACAAGATTGTTTGTTTTTGGGTTGAGTTTTGCAGATGGGATTATATGGAAGAGGGGGCACAATTGTACAGAGACATGGATCGTTTGGATGCATTTTACAAAGGGCTCACAACTTGGGGCAAATGGGTTGACCAAGCCGTTGACATTTCCAAAACGAAGGTCTACTTTCAGGGAATCTCCCCCACACACTACCAGTAAGTCAAACTCATCCTCTCTTCTATTATATTAAAAGGTCAAATAATAATAGATTCAATACATGGATTCAATGTTCCCGATCTAATCAATTCGTATCATAACCTTTTTAGGAATTGCGTCAGAAATAGAAAGAGATGAGAAATCATCGTTCCGAATCAGAACATTAGAAACTCATCGCACACTGCTAGGGTTGTTCATTGTTCGATTTTGAACCAAACCGGTTAAAAATCAAACCAATAAATTCAGTATAGAAAATCAAAAACCAAGACAATCGGTTTCATTCAATTTTGAACCAATTCCTTTTTTGTTGACCCAATTGTTTTTTATCAACTTTTCACTTTTAAGCACATCTTTTATATATTTTTTGGCATACAATTTTGTTGACCGGTACTTTAGACCTGATTGATAAAGATCAATGGCCTAAAATGGATCACATGTTTAAATCGATCAATTCTCAAATTCGACTTTTTTTTCTGGTTTTATTGCTATAAACTAAAACCGAACCATTTCAATTTTAACAAATCAAACCAAACCAAACCTAATTGAATTTGGTTGGGCTTTTGTCAATCTCATCCGGTTCTCTCGGCTCGTCATACCCGATATATTAACATTATTTCATGATTATAAATTTTCCCTTTTCAAATTAATACTTGTAAGAGCAATACCCAATCCGATTCATGGATCGGGTCGCTTTCGGTCAGGGAAAACTTGTCCTAAACCCGCCCAGTTGCCATCCTTATGAAACATTGATCTCACTGTCATCACCATTTTCTCAAAAAAATTCAGGGGCAAGGAGTGGAACCAGCCGAGGAAGAACTGCAACGGAGAGCTCGAACCGCTGTCCGGATCAACTTATCCGGCAGGCCAGCCTCCGGCGTCTGCAGTGGTAAGCCGAGTCCTGAGCAGCATCAAGAAGCCGGTGTACCTGCTCGACATCACGACCATGTCGCAACTGAGGAAAGATGCACATCCCTCGGGATACAGCGGCCTCGGGGGAAACGACTGCAGCCACTGGTGCCTCCCCGGCCTGCCGGATACCTGGAACCAACTCTTATATGCAGCTCTCTAGTAAAAGCCAAACAAGGAGAAGGAGATATAGATATATATTTTACTCTACATATCATTGTTTGTATATTTATAGAGGTAAAAGGGTCTCTCATTTACTTCAACAACTGAAAGCAGCAATAAAAAAGGGTAAAGATCAATTGCAAAGTAATTGATTCAATTCAAGGGTAAATTCCAAAACTGTGCCATGACCTTTTCTGATTTTGCAAATGGTGGACGTGAACTTATATTTCTTTTGCAAATGTGTACATTTGTCTATAAATGATGAAAATGCCCTTGAAATATAATTTTTTATAAAATAATTTTTTTTTTTAAGTCGAGTTCGTCAATTTTTTTATTCTCTCACGCCATTAATGTCTTTCCGTGAGATTTCAGATCTAGACGAATTTGGAGTAAAGAGAAAAACCGACAACCTCGAGTTGAAAAACTTTATTTTATATTATGATTTTTCAAAGAGGGTAATTTCGTCATATTTTGACAAAAATACATATTTTGAAAATTTTTTTGGCAAGTTCACAACCCCTTTTTGCAAAATTTGAATAGTTCATGGCAACCTTTTGCAATTCTCCCTTGATTAAATGAAGAAAAGGAATGGACCGTTTTGTTTGGAAAATGAAAATAGAAGAGAAGAATCTACGATGACACGCTCGATGCAAAAAACCAGACTAACTTCAAAATGATTTTGAAACGCAAATGCTAAGAGGACCGTGGTGGGAAACAGAAACAACTCATCATATCTCAATTCGAAGAACTAAGTAGTCATTGCTCGTCACTTAAACAAAGACGTTTATTACCAAGATATAGCAACATGAGGGAAGAAAGTTTCTGATTTAACACATCAATGCTGTTGCTCTCCCCCTGTATATGATGTGTAGCAACGCCTACAAGCTTCTCCCAGAAGTGTATGTCCTGTGATAGTGATACGAGTTAAAGGCAAGTCGGCATAACATGATTTTTCATGTTAATGACAGCCATTGCATCAATATCCATCAACCAGTGTTCTAAAAAACTCTAGGTGGTGCTAAACAGGCATAGTCGGAGAGGGCCTTATGGAGACTAATTTGGATTAGTAGGAAAATAAATCAGATTAAAGTGATTAATTGGACAAGCCAAGGATTTTTAGAACACTGATATCCAATTATCCATCCAGAGATATGCAAAACAACCACTATTGGTGCTTACTAGAGTTGTCTTTAAGCCTACCGAACCCACAGAGTCTAAGAATTATAAAAAACAAAAAGAGAAAGGCCAACAAGGTATTGCAAGAGGAAACTTACCTTATAGAAGAAACAGCAGCTAGTATCCAATATACACTGCAGCATTGACTATATAACAATCATCATTCTTATCTCCCATTTCTTCCACAAGCACGCCACTCGAGCATATCAGCCCCCCATCGACAACCTCGACATTAAGAATTTTTCCGCTGATAAAAAAGAAATGAGTATCAGAATTAGATGCAGGCAATGGTTTCCGAGAGTTTCATGAATCAATGCCATCACTAATATAATATGACATTAAGTTTCTAGAGCAGACACCAAAAATATACCTATAGACGTAAATACTCACCAACCAAACAAAATTGAGCAGAAGTGCTAGTTGAACGTTAACAGAATTTGCTGAATTCTATCCACCACCAATAGAAACTGAGCCTTTCCAAAACTGGGTTGGGTCACTCGGGTACATGAAATTCAGCATTACTCTTTGGAATAATCTGTTAAGTTTTGCATTATCCAGTGTTCTAAAACTCCCGAGTTCTCCTCGATATCTCCTCAAAAACTCAGTAAAACTAAGTTGGCCGAGTTTTAGAGTTCGTTCCCGGTGATTCACTTTTACCGAGTTTTCACTTGGTCAATTTTTTACATATGCTTTGAAACTGTTCTATAATTTGTGTTTTTATTTTTAACTTATTAACTATTAAGTTGTTTGAAGTATGTTCTTTTACTTAAATGTTTTTATTTTTGTCTTTCATGTGAATTATATATGGATATATGTATATTTAAAATTAATTTAATACAGAACGAGTTTTTCCGATTTCTCCCCGAGTCCTCATTACTCCTTATTCTTTGCCTCATCGAGTTAGCTTTAGTCATCTAAATTAATTAAATAGACGAGAAAATGTATAAAACCTACACGCTACACAATGCTTATACTAATATCAGAGTATGCAATACCTATTGATTGTGTTACTTACTGTGAAATGTACAATCACATTCACAAACTAAGTACTTCAAAGTCCAAACTAAGTTACTTACCAATAAACTAATACATCCTATGTAAAAGAGACGACCAATAATTCATGTTCCATTAATAGTGTCAAGAAAGAACAAACAGCTCAAACATTATGTTCAAGAGCAGTAGACACTCACTAGGGAAAAACAGATTTAATCTTCTCAATATCCAAGAACTGTTGAAGAGAATGGGGCACACCAAGCTTGATCTGTAGTTTCATCTGCTCCATTGACACACCTGGTATCGATCCTGCAGACGTATACATATAGCAGCCATCAGTAACAACTTGAATAAGCAATTCACTACCACTCTCCAAGATCTTCGAATTCGTGCCCATGAACATATATAACAATCTCAAAATGCACATATATAAGATAAACTAAACATGAAACCTAGACCCCCTTAACTAAATAACTGGCTTTTAAGGTCCCTTAACTATTCCGTTATTGAAGATAACTCCATACCATTTTTGAGGTGAAAGGACAATTCTGCCTCAATCATTCTATCAAGATTTCAAATGCTTGCCATTTTCAAACAAGAGGGTTTGATTGAATTCGGTGTTTTGAGGAATGAGATGATGAAGGTGAGTCTGTGCCATTGCGGAGTATCCTTCACCAAGGGCAAGGACAGTATCTGATTTTTCTTTTTTAGGTTCAACTTTTGATGCATGATAAATTCTACAACTTCCTTATTTTAGGAAAAAGTTCCAACTTTGTCTAAGTTCCATAGTTGAGTTCCGATTTAGTCCTAAGGTCCTGCCTTTTGCTTTGAATTACAGCTACCACATGATTTCAATTCCTTTAAATCATAACACTAATAATTGACCATCCCATATGGATTATCCCCCAATATTTTCTAAACCATGAAAATGCAAAATCAGCACAGAACAGCACAAATTCACAACTTTTTTAATTTCCCAGAAATTGAAACACAAAGAGAACAATGAACTCAAACAAATAAAACCCAAAACACAGAATCACCTCTCCGGAAAGCAGGAATGGAATTCGAAGTGATCGCGTCCCGGCACGCCCGCGTCGCCGCAGAATTCACGTCTTGCCTGCCCAGAAAATTTCTCAATCTCAATATCACAAACCCAAAAACAACAATCGATCAAATAGGGCAAAACAAAATTTGGGGACGAAAATGGGAACCCACCCGTGTTGATCGTACCCAACACCCATTTCCACGAACAGGAGCTTCATCGGCGGATCGGAGGCGCCGGTGGCGGGAGCGAGATCCACGGACTGCGGCGCGGCCATGGCTGTTCTAGTGTGGATCGATCGATGACGTGAGAACCGAGGCGATCGGAGATGTGGGATTGGTAGCGGATCGGGTAAGAGATTGGTGGTGCTGAGAGTGTGTGTGGTGGGAGAGACGAACTTGGTGGAGGAGGGAGCGAGATTGAGGGTCCTAGTTGAGAGAAAGGTACAAGACATAGTGAATTTTGGTTGACCTTGGCCTTGAAGAGGCTTCACTGTCAAGTAGAGGCAGTGTGGAGAGATGTAAACCAAAAATGGATTCAGGCGAGCTCGAGCCGAACTCGAGTCTGAAATTTTAAGAATTGATAGGCTTGCAAGCCGTCTCGTTTAATATTTAATGAAATTTGACGAGTCGAACCAATCTCTAGTTGGATCGTTTAAATAAATTAT
>JAYMTP010006383.1:0-12151 GCA_036897365.1 Geranium brycei | reverse complement strand
AAATAATATTAAAAATGAAAAACGTTTTTAAAATTTTTTTTTTTTAATTTTTTTGAAAAAACTTTTTTATAAAAAAAATAATATCGAAACTAGTGTTTTATTATTTATGTAATAAAAAATATTTTTTTGAAAAACAATAGTTCAAAAGATATTTTTTATTTTTAATGTAGAGGGTATTATGGACATTTTACATTAGATTTAACTTGTTAGAAATTGTGAAACATAAAAATAATTTCCCGTAGTGACGTGCAACAAAAAATAATAGTTGAGTGTATGTGCAAATCTCGGATAATTGATGGTAGTGATCAGAAATTTCCCAATGTGAACATCAATTTGCCTCCAAGAAACTGATGACAATGGCGAGAGAGAGCTTTGGTGATGATGTATGCTATCCGGAGATTCGACGGAACATATGGAAGGTGACATCACCTAAGAGTCATATGCATCACCAATGAAGTGACAATCTACTTCTATATGCTTTGTGCACTCATAATATACGAGATTTATTGTGCTATGTATGATACGGGTATTGTCAACATGGAGCGGAGTAGCTCCATGAGACAAGAATCTTAATTTTGATAGTAAAACACACGACAAATAGATTTACTTAGTAATAGTACCCAACAGGTAGCGTAGAATACGGTGCACAGCTGTCATATGCAGATGTCGAGGAGACTGGAGAAGGATATCCATAGCGCTAAGAATAAGTATAAACAACTAAAACTCAATAATAAGGTTAAACAAAATTTCTGAGATTGTCAGTACTAATACGGAACAAGTGAGAAAAACAAAAATTGATCTCAATTGTTAATGACTTGGAAAAGAAACAGAGGTGTTGTGTTTGAGTACGGAGGTGCACAAGTGAGTCAATACAAAAATTCACTTTCTATATAATTTAAATATATTTACAATTTTTTTTAAAAAATCCTCTATTAGCATCTAAAAAATTTTTAAAAAAATTATACGAATTGTAATTAAGTCAAATAATCTAAAAGTGACATAATTTCACTTACAATTTTGAAAAAAAAACAAAGAATTCAAAATGAAATGAAATTCAAAATTAAGGCAATACTTACTCATGTGTTCTTCCTTTGGCAAACTCGTCCAATGAACTTCTTAACGTCCTCGTCAACCAGCGAAGACGGGCCGTTTATGGTCAAGATTGGAAAATGTTATCTTCGCTGACATCTAGTTATGAATCTTGTTTACACTGTCGTCCCTCTCTTTCATCATCGTCACAACTTCAATCTCTTAATATGAGTCTCTGCCATCCAGTTTCTATTAACCATTCAATGCATGTCCAAATAAATAGAGGGTATTTTAGACATTATACTTACAAAAGCTAATTTACTTACTACCAATAAAATAAAATGTTAAATGACTACCGCAAAGTGTATCACTTAAATATTAAGTGTTACATTTTACAAAACGTTTGAAACTATTGATGTATGAGCAACGATCAGGCACAAACGGGGTAAAAATGTCCGAACGTGTAGAATGCATAGTGCAAAATGGTAGAACATGATTGGCCTCCGTAGAATGTGTAGTGCAAAATGATAGAACGTGATTGATCCTGTAGAACTTTGAAAATGTCCACTGTAAAATCTT
This sequence comes from Geranium brycei, assembly GCA_036897365.1. Lineage (NCBI taxonomy): Eukaryota > Viridiplantae > Streptophyta > Magnoliopsida > Geraniales > Geraniaceae > Geranium > Geranium brycei. The sequence continues at coordinate 10,543 of JAYMTP010006383.1, read as the reverse complement.
GCTACCACGTGTCGCACGCTGGGATAATGCGCGTTCAGATCCTCAACAATTCAACGACTGTAGAACGTTCGTATGTTTTACAGCCATTTGTAGCGGAATGCATCCGATTGTTGCATATTGTCATTTCCTCTTGAATTTATCCTCGTGTGGTATAGAAAAAGAGTATGTTTAACAAGATAATTCCATAATCTTTCTTTCCTTGACGAGGATCGTGATATGGATGTAATTAGGAGTCCAACAAAGATGATACAAAACTTTACTTACCTCCTTCACGTGCAGTAGATTTAAATTATTAATGCAATCTTTCTTCGGGTCAGTCAGTGCTGACCATCATGGTCCATTCTTATTCTTCATTGGCATAAATATTTTAGACTAAAAATGGCGAATGTATAAATCTAAACAGTAATTTGAGTTTCTTAGATCGAAAAAATGGGAAAATTTCGAAAAATCTCCCTTCAATGTGTTTATTTGCACAAACTCTCTCTTCACTGTATTTTTGCAAAAACTCTCCCTCATTTATGGTCATTTTTGTAAAAACTCTCCCTTACTTATGTTTATTTTTGCATAGTCTATGCAAATCTGTGAAAATTAATGGAGGTATCGCTTAAGTATTAACTTAAACGTGCTTAGGGGTGGACACTTTGGCAACGGAACCGGAGACCGCATCCGAACGAACCAGAACTAGGACCAGAGAACCGGGAACCATGGGTCTCAGTTCCGGTTCTGGTTCTTAAAATGGAGAATCGTTGAGTCCGGTCCGGTTTGATTCTTGACCCATGCCCACCCCTAAATGTGCTAACTTAAACGTCTGACACTTGAGTGATATTTCCGTTAATTTTCACAGATGGTGCAAATTTGAACATGAATGAGGGAAAGTTTTTTGCAAAAATAAAATGAATGGAAACATAGTGAAGAAAGATTTTTTGCAATTTTCCAAAAAAAAAAATTACCGTTGCTGACTTGAACACATTTGATTGGTTGTTGATTTTAACTTCATCTTAACACCTTCTTCAATTTCTTAGTAGAACAAACAAGGTAAAAGGAAGTAGACTTCATTAGTGAATGTGAGATGAATGTTATTTTAAGAAAATTACATTTTTGTGGAAGAAATAGTACACCTTGGAGAAGTTAAGCCCAAAGATGAATCACCCATCTTAGCATTTTATTGTCCGTACGAGTTTCTATGGATCAACAGTCACGTGGGCTTAATTTGGGCCTGAAACCATGATTTATTTTAGCTCGGGCCATTAGAGGACCGAATTTATACATGGTAATGGCACGGGTTAGGAACGGATTTAGTTAGGGCTGTGGACGGTGCGGTTTTGAGTCGGTTGGATTTGGAACCGAAACGATCAATTCGGTTATAAGAAATTAAAATTTAGAATTGAATTGGTGAAATTCAGTTCGGTTTGATTCAGCTATAAATATGTTAATATTTGGTTTGGTTTATTTCTTACGAATCGAGTTTCATTAAATTCTCATATTTTATATCGTTTTGACTTACAAATTTTCGGTTAGTTATTCTTTAAATCGATTTTCATTAAATTCTCACATTTTGGACCGGTTTTGACCTTTTCTCATTAGACCAATATTTTTAATCGTAATTAATAAAAATTAATTACTTAAAATGAGTCATGTGTCATAATCAATTATTTTTTACCGCCTAGATTTCGTTTTCGTCATCCTTATTATCACAAAATTGATAATTAATTAGTAGTCATATTTTTTTAAAAAAATGCTATTATTGAGACTCAAAAACTACAAATTTGTGGTCTAACCATTGAGAAAGAGCAAATCAAAATTCATGAATCCATAAAATGACACTTTCACTTATTGCAGATTCTCAGCCATGACTTGTCCTCAAAAAAGAAGAATTGCAAAGATTGAAAGAGAGATCCATAAAAATGTGCAGTTGTGGAACCTGTTGATGTAGCAACAAACAGACATCAACTTTTGATCTGAAAGCACCTAAAAATTCTTGTCCAGCATCCCACCTCCTTCACAGCCGGCTGCTCTACAGAATCCTTAAAGTTTGCTACATCACTAAGCTCCTGAAACGCATCGACAATGTTCTGCAGCCTGGCCACAAACTCAATGAGAAGCGAAGCAAACGTGGCGAGAGACAGTGAACTAGCACTCTCATACGTCCTGGACTCCTGGATGAGGTCCGATCCGACAGAGAGCGTTGGCCACGACACGGGTGGTTTCCTGAACATGCCCTCAGTGGATGTGGACATCCATTCGGGGGCAGAAGGGCCGCCAGTGCTGCACGTGTGAGCGTTGATCCCCCCATCGCCCCACTCGCTCAGGGAGTGTATCACGCGCTTGCTGTCGGGATCCTCCTGCGTCTTCCAGCTCTCCGAGTTCACCAATATGTATGATTTCCTGTCTATCTTTGTCTGCAGCAACTCTGCCGCTTCGTGCACTTCAAGCAGAATGTCTTGGGCGCATAGCTTCTCCATTTTCTCTACTTTGCTTCCTAACTCCCGTAGCACTTTCGCTCCCGCTGTGCCTACCCGCTGCATCTCACTGGCAAACACCTTTCTTTTGTCTGGCGGCGCCTGTAAGTAATGAACATATATACATATTTATAACCATCCAGCTAAAACACGTTACACAAGGTACATTCATGTTTATCACCTGTATTTCTGAAAGTATACATCCGTGCATTGCCATGACCATGAAGGCGCAATGCCTCAACGCGCCGCTGACTTTGATGTAATTCTTCCAGGGATAGTTGAAGGACCTGTAAGGGCCGTGAGGGGGCTCCCACACTGCAAATCCCAACTGCACCAACCAAACAAAAAAAATTCATTTTCTTAATAGCAATGTCTGATAGAAATGATATTTTGTTTCGACGTGTTATTACAATAAAAATAGAGACATAATCTAAATCAGTAAGCACAATAGAAAACTTAACCAGCATACCCTGAACTAGAATTACATAAACTCTGTTTTCTAATTATTCTTAACAACGTCACTACTTCTCATTCTCCTATTCAAACATACCAGAGTATCTTCTTGGCTTGAGGATTGCACGGCGGATCTGTAGCCGCTGTATACAGCATCATCCGCCGCCTGGTAAAGAAGAATCTTGGAAGGTATCCGAGCGTATTCAACACATTGCAGGTACCCACTAACACATCCTAAACACAAATATCATGTCAAATACAATACAACAACATGTGTATCATAACTATAAGTTAGTATTAACGTCGAAAATGAACCTTCCAAGGAATCGGCAACGCCCTTGAAATTCTTAACAACGGATTTGTGAAGATCCTCCCCCGACCAAATGGGGTACACGAAAATGTTGACGACCAAGCAGATAGTAGCGCCGATGGCAATGAGGAAGAAGCGGTAAAAGGCCGTCCTCAAGAACTTGGCATTCCCGGAAACAAGCACAATGCAGAAGGTCAACAAGAAGACCCGAAACCCGTATTCGTAGGCCTTCAAGGGAGGGTAGAGTTTGACGTAGCTGGCGACGAAGCCCGCGACGAAGATGCTGAAGACAATGACGACCTCGGCGTACCTGCCAGCGAGCATGGAGAGCTCGGCGATCCCGATGGCGAGGGTGGCGGCGGAGAAGGTGCCGAGGGCGCGGTTGAAGCCCTTGTTGAGGGTGGCCCCGACGCTGTACTCGAACACCACGATGACCGTCAGCACGGCCCACACAGAGTACTTGCCAACCTCCCTCAGCGGCTCCTTGAAGAACACCACCAGGGACACGAACGCCAGCGACAGGCCCATCTTCACCGCGAACACGTACTTCCGGGGGTCATTCCGGCCCATGTCGTGGAGCCTGCGGGCCAGCTCCCCCAGCCCGGCCCACAGGTTCCCGATCGACTCCCGGAAGCACCGGCACCTGACGTCACCCTCCAGGTCGCTCATGTCATGCACGCTGTTGATCCCCAAATCGGAGTACCCCTTCTTCGACAGGAGCTTCTCTCTGCTCCTCTCCTCGAAATTGTGCCGGAACGAACCAACCCTCGCCGGACCCATTTTTTACGACAAACAAAAATAAACACAGAGAACCCAGAATCCGGTAAATATGTGATTAATGATTGAGACCAACAATTTGAAAAACGGAAATGTAAGGGGATGGGATCGAAAGCGATGCGTGATTCATAGGAAATCGAAGAAGATGGTGTGTGGCTGCAGAGAATGAGGAAGTTAATCAATCATGGGATGGTCGTTGATCGCATGATTCGAGATCCGGTTGCTTTCGTGAAAACTGAAACATGACATTTTTATTTTATTTTCAGATAGGTAATAACGGAATTTTGAGAAATCAAATTCAGGCACTTCTAGTAATTAATTGAACATTTGATATTTGGATTACATATTTGGAAAGGGCACCTACGCATTAAATTTGGTGCGGTGAATAGTAAGTAAAGGATTGAGATATAATTAATTAGTGGGTGATGCTAGCTAGTAATTAATCTTTTGTTTGTTTTTTTTTGAAGGTATTATCTTTTATTTGTTAGAAGTGTTTATATGGGTGGGTCATTAGTGTGTTGTATAATAATATTTAGGAGGGAGATGTTTTATTAGATTACAAAAGGAAGTCAAATTAAATATTTTTATATTTGATTGCATTAACTTTAGGAATAACTTTAGTCATGTATATTCGGTTAAAACCACTTTTACATTTTTGGCATATCTAAATTATATTTTTATTTTGTAAGTTACTTAAATTTCTTTTTTTTTAAAAAAGCAAAAGTATCTCAATAAATCCAAAGTCGGTGGGACAATCCCCACACACATAGATCATGACGTTCAGTCTCCCAAGAAGCACTACCAAGCATCAAGACAAACACCATGCGGAGCTCGCTCCTTGTTACATCTCACTCGGGGTTTTCACGGCTCTACGTTATTATGTCCGGGCTCACATGATTTCGGATCAAGGGATGCATACACCAACAATCACAATATACAAAACAAACTGATTGATATCACTACCGAGGGATGCTAACAAACACACAAATCTGCCCCTAGACCGGTTTCGCTACCGAAGATATACAGGCCCAGATACCATCTCGATCAGAGAGCGAACCTTCAGCCTTCCTCGCCCCTGAGTTCTCCTCTAAAAACCAAACTATATCTGAGTTTCTAGAGTACAAAAACCTTGAAGCCTCCCTAACCAGCGAGCCAAAACCACTACCATCGATACCGCCTGCAAAGAAGCTCTAAGAAAAACCCATATCGGAAAAAATCATATCTGATTCGAGATTAGCAGAAAATTGCCAAGAGCATAAGAAGGGAAACCTCTGTCCTCAACCTGGATGGTGTTGTCGACGACCAACAAAACTCACCCTGCTTTGTTCGGGTCTTCCCTCCCAGGAATCGCCACAGGAGAAAATACTAGCAACAGATAAGTCACCTCAAAACCGATCTGGCCGTAGCCCCCTCCTCGTCATCCCAAAACGGGTAAGATTAGCAGAGGTTGGTCGTCGGAAACCGGCGGTACCTCCGACGACCCAAGTTTGAAAATAGTCTTTGGGAGAGTTTGAAGAGAGAAACTTGGAGGTCAAATTAAAACTAATTTTTTTTAGTTCAGGCAATAACAATACTAGTTTTTTGTGACATGACTAAATTGCCCCATATATTTTCATATTTTTAAAATGGTACTCTCACCCTTTAATTTGATTCTCTCCCCTCCTTTCCTTATGTTTCTTACTTTACTGCTGTTGATATAAACTCATATGCACCACAATTTAAGGTCCCTAATGCTCTTATCATCCCCAACATCTTAAAAGAATACTTATTGGTTTCATTTTTCATCTTCTAATATAGATTTGTGTACTATGATGAAAGTGTTCTGTAATTATACAAGATTGAATAATATAGTTACATGGTAACATCTAAGTACATCATGAGACCTTACTTAACACAGTAACATAATTTCTAAGCTATTATCATCTGGGTCATTGATTCAATTTAAACATACAACAAATGGCCATTTCAATACGGTAACAAAACAATGTCCAATAAAATAGCAACCACTGAAATTATCATTCAACACATTGATGACAAACTCGTTAAAAAATTTAGACTTTTAATAAAAAAAATTTAAATTATTTGGCACCTCTTTCCCTCGGTTAGGGATCTATGTGACAATCCATCAAGCTTTCATAAAGTAAACATCATAGTACTAATCAATATGCAAAGAATTTGACGATGGCGTATGTGGCATGAGTATCATAGAGATAGAGAACTGAATCGAGGCTGGTAGCAATCACATCTACTGCGTAATTACAATCCTTGCCGCCTCCGCCGCTAATTTCTCTCATGATTGAGCGAAATCTTAATTGTGAGGACGACGCAAACACTTCTAGGAAGCTCAGTGAGAGCAAACTCAAAAGTGTGATCAGAAGCACAACGAGGCGAGACATGGAAAATTTTGACGAACCAACAAAACCGGTGGCTTGTTCCCTTTATGGGTTTTGTTTTGTCTCGCCAATCGTCATCCTCGGAGCTGCTCGAGCACCACCAAACACATATATGTGAATAGTGCATGCTAAATTTTTTTGAAATAGATTAGGAGAGAAGCAAAGAAGCCGTGATTGAGGAGGGAGTGGCCTTCAATTAAAAATTTGAAATCCAAATGAGGGTGTTTAGGTGATTTATAAACTAAAATAAATAAATTAGAAGGGTAAAATACATAACATAGAGTTCAAACTTATTACCTATAGTTGATGGATTCCCTCTTGATTTGTCACTAATTACATAGGTGCACAATGACACTTTAAGCTAGATTTCATATACAACAGGTGTCAGCCATCAAAATACAACAAGCATCCTATTAATTATATAATGATCTCATGGTCAAACGAAAACAATATACATTATTACCTTGAGAGAATTTTCACATTGATAGTGCATGTAATACTTGGGAAATATCTTTGATCAGTTCAATGATCACATCTTTATATTTATCATCTACATATATAGCTTGATAAATTAGATTCATTAATACTCCTCTCATGAGTGCTGACATACATATATTGATCTTTCTGAATTATTATAATTCTATTACAATGATTCTACTGTTATAATCAAACTCTATAATACATTATTTTCATTATTATAATAGTTTAATTAAGAATCTTTCATATTACGATGTCAACATGTATACATACACGATAACATCGAAAATAATTTATTATTAGGTTTGAGTCATGATTTTAACACACTGATTAACCATCAAAGTTGTTAATGGGCTATATATTATTATTGAATGAGTTCCAATTCAGTGGGCTTCATTCTATTATTGGGCCCGACATGTGCTATGCTTACGGTGGTTACATTTCACAAGGTGGTGTGGTGTCATGGGAAGTTCACCATAGACCTTACTACATATAAATGTGAGGAAATCCTTATCCACTTCAAATGATTCTGAGACTTGATGATATGCACGTTGGACACACAATAATTCAAAAAAAATAATATGCTAAAAAGACTCAAATTTGATAGTCTTTTAATTTAGAGGTGTGCCCTAATTCAGATATCATATATGAGCTTACTTATCCTATACTCCATTGGTAAATATGGTAAGATCTGATAGATTATGATATCTTATACAAATTGAATGAAGTTTTGTCTATGAAATTTAGAGGAATTGACATAAAATGTTGGGTAAGCAAAGTTCTGTTCCAATAATACTATCATTCTTTGTTTGCAGTTGCACATGTAGAAATTTGAAGCACTAAAAAGATTGCGTGCGGGTCAAACTTGGCGCTCACCATTTTTTCATACTTTATTCGTTGTTGAACTAATTGTTTTCTTTGATTTCTTCTTTTGTTTCTCCAACAACTATATCTTGTATGTCTGCTTTTGCTCATTTTTCTTCTGTTGTTGCGTGTTGAGTAAAGTTGTCTTGAAACAACACTCCCAAGACAAATAATACCATATAGCTCAATACACAATTTCCCTTCAATGAATTGAATTATCGATGTAGTTAGAAATAAAAATATAGGAGAAAAATGAAGAAAGTAAAGAACTTAATCCCAAAATAGCAACACTCAACAAATACTACTCCATAGTTTATACTTAGTATCCGCGCACTTGTCTCGTCCTCAATGAAATTGTCCCTTCAGCTTTGTCCAAATGATGTACCTTCAAACCGGTTTCAACCTTCATCGGGGTATCCCTAGCAGATGGATCCTTTTCATCTGAATAAGACTCCTCGTTGTCACTCTCATCGAATACAAGATCCTTCTCCAACAGATTTGCATGTTCAGCACCATCAAAAGACATCGTAGGAACAGCCAAATTGTCTACCTGAATCTGAACTCGAGGAAGATATTTCCCTCTTTAAGTTTGCGTCATTCTTGACATGCTCGACATGAACTTTCGTTTGTTCATTGATGGAAGAAATCTTCCTAGGACGGGTATTGGGTCTGTCCGGACTGTCCGAATCATGAGGTTTAGATCGGGAGAGCTCAACAGCAGCCCTTGCAGCCGCGGCTGCATGAGCTGCTGATTGGAAAGCTGCTTCAGCTGCATCTGCTACATCCCGGTACTTTCTCCTTGTCTGCATCGATTCAGTGAATCTATCATGATTTCCTATCGCATCAGGGGAACGGGGCAGATCTGATCCTAGCTTCATACAACTAGAATTAGTAGACGGGCCAGGCTCGAATTGGTTCTGTTTCCTCAGTTCCAAATTTTCCTGCAGCGATTAGAGCATATTCATGAGTAATTTAATCATCAATTTCTTTCAAGGACATGTCATTTCTTGGTACTTATTTAATTGCACACCTCAATGGAATCGAAAGAAGCTTCCTCTAGTTGCAGAACAATGTTGTTCTCTGAAGCAATTTCTTTGAGGACTTTCATTTTGGTCTCCAAGTCTGGTTGTCTAGTTGACATCTTTTGTAACAACTACAGCAGAAGAAGAAAAGTAAATGTAAATGACAAACTAAAATATTCCAACTGCTAAAGTTTGAACTGAAAGCATAGCATTCTTATTACACATTCAAGAAGACCATGATAACTGTTGAATGATTCTCTCTATATGCTCCCAGTTTCATTTCATGGGTTCTGCAGCCATATAAGTCTAGTCTTAACAGTAGCCATGCTCACCATTTCCTACCATCCTTACCACTTGGAGCACTATATTGATAATTATAATAATCTGGATCCTATCTTAGCCATTGTCATCATCAGATCTCAAATACACACGCAATCCACAAAATTTAGTAGATTACCACCTTCTTCCACACAACCTTACCACTAATCTATCCGCAACTCACAGCATGATATGACTAAAGTTCAATATCATATTGAACATCTTTCACAACAATGATTTTACCAGAAATCATTGAACACATGAATAAACCTTCTACTAGTACTAACAATGCAAACTCTTAGGTTTCTGATTATTGGTAGGTTGCGACATATCAATGGCTGAAAATTAAGAGTTGGCCGGATTTGTAATCTGGGTTTGTCCCTCTTTCTGATACAATTCACCTTCGCTGAGAAAAAAAACCAAATGTCATGACAATAAACCACATATCAAACCATGAATACCTTTGGATTGACTGCACAATTGTTGCGCAACTCTATGGCCGAAGCTGCAAATTCTTTGCCAAAGCGGGTAGTAAAGACAGTCCTTAACTCTTGAAGTTCAGGGAAATCCCCACATCTTGATGCTGCATATAGCAAACCCGAAACTGCCTCTCTCAATTCAATCGGACAAACCCTACACCAAAACACCATAAACATTCAATTCTCACAAACCCAAAAAATCAGAGAGCCCACCAACAAAAGGTGAAAATGAAGACGCAGAATCGAACCTCTGATGTTCAATGAGGTCGACCCTTTCAACGACAATATTGATATAAGTTTCCAACATATGGTACGCGTCCAACATCTTGTGCTCCTTGATCACCTGCTCAACCTGTTGACACGCCCATCCGAATTCAAACAAAATCAGATCCAAATCCATGGAAACAAAAGTGAGCCAAATCAACAGAAATGAATCTAATCATACCCGAAGCAGAGCAGGGTCATGCTGACCGAGCTGGAGGAGGTTGAGCACATCGGAACGGGCTTGGGTTGATCGGACCTGACGCTGGTTCTTGAGGACGGCCAGACGAGAAATCGATAGGTTCACCACCGCCTTGAATTTGTAGGCTTTGAAGCTCCTCCCCAGCAGAGCATCCAACTTTCTCCCCATAGTAACTGCCCTATGAACAAACAGGAATGGCTCGTTTGTGACTTTACGCGGTTTTGTGGTTCGCTTGTCGGCGAAGGCTCTTTCTCTTCTCTTATGGAAGTTGCTGGAATGGGAATTTGAGGATTTCCGTGTGGGACCCACAGATGTTTGGGTCCCACCCACATCCTGGGCTGGGTGTTGGCCCTTTATTAAATAAGTGGAGGCCCAAAGCTCATGTAGTTAATATCCTACATAGAGAAGGATACCCTAATTGCTCTTCTATAAATAGGAGGCTATAGAGAAAAGGAAACAAGACAATTCAAGAGAGAAATAGAGTGAAATTCGTGCAGAATTTTCTGCTACTTTCAGGGCCGACCAGCA